>KV875228.1:2574309-2635806 GCA_001879505.1 Calonectria pseudoreteaudii
TGCCGAACCCATCACAAGCATCTTTCTGAGAATTGACAGCACAGCTTGGTCGAACTCACCAGGTGGTGGCTAGGCATACGTGCGATGATTGTGCAAACCACGTTGCAAGCAATTCATTCGTCCATGTTCGTGTCGCAACAGATGCTGACTGCATAAACAACTGAGAACTCGCAACACATGCCATCAACAAGTGAAAATTGACCAGGTTGTCGATGGTAACTAATGCACGCTGGTATTGGTGGCACAGCTCGTTCTAGCTCTACGCTGGAGTAAGCCTTGCCCTCCTTACAGGCAACCCGCCACGCTTGCTCGATACCTGAGTCATTTATTCTGGGCTGATACAAACTTTGGGGGAGTTCAAACGCCACCGGGTGCAACATCTAAACTTTTCAGGTTTACCATTCCTAGGTCACGGCAAACGCTCATGTTAACCAATACGGCATCCTGATGGACGGGGAATAACGCTGTGTGATGTACACGATTTGCGCCTGACGAAGTTTAGATTAGTCAAGGTTTTCTTATCCAATCACTCGAATGTTCCTTTTGGTCTAACCTGGCCCGACGATAGAATGGAGAAAGGCTAACACAACAATTGTGACGATACCCTCAGATTGATAATTTCTAGCAGCAAACAAGGAGACAGCTTATACAAATCTGAACCTGAGCATCTGAGTCTGGCACGAATCAAAGCCTGGAGAAGTAGATCTCTCACTGCAGGCAAATGAGCCAATATCGATTTATTTCTAGGAGGGTTGGCTTCCGGAAGCTGTGGTCTGTACCTTGATGATACTCCAATACGCCCAAACACTGACCCAAAACATACAAGAAGCCGACTATCTCGAAAACGCCCCTTGGTTGCCCATTCCAAACTCCATTTACACGTGATTATGTAATCATCACCCTCGTCAGTTACCAGCGTTTCGCGCACTCGCCGTCACATTGCTTGCATGTGCCAACAAGAACTTGCAGCAGGTCAATGTCAGCTTACATGCCTTGGTCCATCCATCATCCTGCGCGATTCCTAGCTTGATGCTCACATCTCCGATTTTATCCCCATCAATTTTATACGGCAGGCTCAGCGGGTTTCCTGTCTGCTCGGTCTGGCGCTGTACAAATAACCCAAGCTGGCGTACTAACTCGAGGAATCCAACCATGGCGTTATCGAATTTTCGGTGCATAAACGTTAGCCCCAGTGGCATATCGCCTGAGCTAAATAATTCCAGCACATGTTTCTTAGGTGGAGGCTGAATCCCTCGAGTCCCGAGTCGGCTCGAGGATGGGCTAGCGATCTCGTAACGAATGATCTTTGATGTGCTTCCCATTGGCTGAGGATCGTAACCGTCGAACTTATAACTAAGCTTTTCTGCTACAGTGACAAGTAGCAGAAGTGCGTGACCCCACGCTGCATTGATTTCGGGCCAGTCCACGGGCTTATTTGAGAGTCGCCCCAGTCGCAATCCGTTGATAGTCGCGAAGCTGCCATCATGGCTGATGCAAAACGTGTCGTTATAAACGTTTGAGCGTTGCAACTTGTCCAAAAGCCGCGAGTCGTTGAGGTATTTGGCGTTGACGCTGTCTCGCTCCGATTGGAAATCTGCCATTTTTGTCGCAAATGCGTTTCGTTCCCTCCAGAACTTTTCCTCTTCCTTGTCCAGTTGCCGTGATTCCTCTTCGAGAGCTATAATTTCTTCATCCAGTGCATCTTTCTCCGCCTCAAGTTTCTTGAGTTCCTCCATAGCCATTGCCCTATCCTGTTCTGCTTTCTTCAGCGTTGCATCTTGATTTTTCAGATCTTCTTCGCTGGGCTGATTTGCTTTGACGTCTTTCAGATGTTTAACATATGCATCTCTTTCTCTTGAAGCCACATCCAACTTCTTTTGAAGACCATCTACTAGCATTTCCGTGCATTCCACGCATATGGGGTGATCTATGTCAGACCGGGAGGAAATGATCTCAAATAATCGTTTGATTCGATCCATCTCATCTCCCTTTGGCCCATCTGATTCATCCATTGTTCCCCGGCTGGAGCTTGCGCGTCGGGGCTTCGGCGGTGCCGACGGCTGTTCGGGCATTTGCGATTGCGGGCCACCCATCTGTGACTCGGTCAGGAAGATGAAGGACATGGTAGAATCTCGCGGGTGGCCGCCCTGGTTTCGCTTGAAAACTGGCGGGCCGGCATTCTGGGATATCCTGTCGTAAAGCGATCTTCGGGTTTTCTCTTGAGGTTGAAGCGCGGGGGTATTGGCAACGGGGGATTTCTTGATTGTCTCGGGCGAGGACGAGGCTGTGGGTTGCTCTGGTTAGCCATGATCGCGGGGGTTGCCTCGTTTGCGCTCACATATGAGGAGGTCGTAGGCGGCGGGATTTAGGTCCTCAAGGGAGCTGTCTAGCTTCAGAGGTTGACGACACTTCTGGCAATTCATGGTGAGATTGGATATGGCATATCTCGAAGCGGCGGACAGGATTGAGGACGACCAGTAAGCGGTCACCAGACTGCGGGTGATGATGTTGAAGCTAGGCTACAGCTAGAGCCCCACACCACAGCGAGAGTGAGTGGCGAGCAGTGACGTTATAAGTAGGCTCCGAGCTGCTGTGCAGGGCTCCAGCAGCTCCACCCGCCACTGAAGCCAGGATCCTACCCGCTGCACTTTTTGCGGCTCAGGCTAGCACTTTACGCGCCCGCATCGCTAACGCGTGTCTCTCCGCGTGAGGACCCTCCAGTTGCTCCTCCAACCAGCTACCCAATCCTCCCGCCAAAGGGACGCGGTCTGACGAAGAGCCTCAAGACCTTGTCGCCCCGCTACGATGGTCCTCCCTCACGTTTGACGCCTCCGGCTTGCACATGCCTCCCTTTGATAATGGAGCCACCGGCCAAGCGACGCCGGCAAGGTTCCTCACCTTTCAACAGCTCCGACCCCCTAGGTATCGAGCCGGAGACCGACGATGACACCGCTCCCCACCATGACCATGTAGAAACCGAGGATGATGGCTACCAGCTAGCCATTAAGCGTATGCAAGCGAGTCAAAAATTCCAGGCCACATTCGCGCACATATTTGAGAAGTACAGTCAGAATTTCGACGGCATCGGCGATGAGATCGACATGGAAACGGGAGAAATTGTCGTCAATAACGGACACTTGAGTCACATGCGCCACGAGGCCGACGTTGGAGGGGGATGGGCAGACAACCTAGCTCACAATCCTATCGACATTGTTGACGAGG
The DNA here is from genome assembly GCA_001879505.1 of Calonectria pseudoreteaudii. Taxonomy (NCBI): domain Eukaryota; kingdom Fungi; phylum Ascomycota; class Sordariomycetes; order Hypocreales; family Nectriaceae; genus Calonectria; species Calonectria pseudoreteaudii. Next base: position 2,577,532 of record KV875228.1, read on the forward strand.
ACGAGGACGATGGCTTTGTGCTTGAGGATTTTATTGACGGGTTTTCTGATGATGACCAGGATGAGGCACAAGATCCGAAACACGATGAGAAAGAAGATGGAGGGCCTGGCAATCATGAATCCAACGAAAAAAACGACGAGGAAGAGGATATCGTTAGAGAGGAGCCGGCTCAAGCTACAGAGAACAACGCCCTTGTGCCAGTAAGCAATGCCGGAACCGCTGCGTTGCCTCAAAATCTTCAAGTTGGCCACGTCGAAAATCCGGCCTCATTCTTCTCCAACTTGTATGGCAGCCTTTTGATGGGCTTTATGCCAGCGTTGGTCACTGCGCCTCAAGGAAATGCCTTTCCTCAAATGAACAACGGCGCCGTTCTTCCCACCAACTTTCCAGCACTTCCCAACGGGCCAGGAATCCCGCTTCCCTTAATGTTCAATCCCTGGCCCACGACCGGTCTTCTCCCACCACAATCTTGGGGACAAATTGGTGTGTCTATGCAATTACCACATAATTGGGGACAATCGAATGCACCCATGTCACCGCAGCTACCTCAATTGCCATCCCCAGAAAAACCAAAAGGCGAAAGATACAAGTTTCCTGTTCAGAGGGGAGACACGTCGATTTGGGCTCCAGATTCTCGACAGGAGGATGACAACAGCCCGCCCAAACGAAGAGGCAGAACCCCAAAATCGCGGAACCGCAAGGTCAATCACATTTGTAGTAGTCCTTCTGGAAACGAGGAGACTAACGCATTTGAGGACCCGATGCGGCTCAGCGACGCTGATCATGCGAACCGGCGGGTATCCAGTCGTGTTAGGAAACAAACCGAGTATATGGGCAAAATTTCGTGGCTGGACGTTGAAAAGAATGCAATTGAGGAAATGAGCAGTCAGCAGACGGCCCCGGATTCCGAAAGCCATTGTTCCGGTGAAGATAAATTGGCCAGTGAGGCTAATATTTCGACAACGTCAGAGCTGGCCCAGTCTCAGCACCCCGAAAAAATTGAGCATCATGTCTCTGAATCCAGTTTGGGCCGTACCATCCCAGATTCACAAGATTCAGCAACGCCGCCGATTAGCAGTGCACCTCAACCATCCCAATCCTCTGAAGCCAAAGGAGAGGCTGTTCATCCTGATATTCTCAATGAGGAGAAGCAACCTTCCGTATTTACACTCTCTGACGACGAAGCCCCGATTGTGCACCAAAAAACAACCATTCGTGGAATGGCGAATAGTTCTACAAAACATACACCAGAAGCGTCGAGTCCTGCAAAGATTATAGGTACGACAGCGGATGCGCCACCTGAAGTACAACCCACTCCAGAGCCCCTCAAGAAGCGACCTCGTGGACGACCGAGGAAGCGCCCTCTAGATTTGTTGGGAGATAGCCCTGGTCAAAACCTCGATGTTAACCCGGCAAAAAGAGCCACGGGTCCATCCGGAGGACGCTGTCAACGAGAAATCAAATGGCTTGAAAAAAGCCTCTCACAATCGAAAAATCACATGCTTCCCCTGGAATCAACCGATAGGGAGGAAGAGACGGCACAGAATCAGACTCGAGGCTCACCAAAAGCTCTGAGACCATCACATCTCAAAGTCTCGCCCAAGCCCACATTAGAGGTGACAAATCAACCTCTTGAACATGAACACGAATCCGACCCTGCAACGCCGATACCTGACCCTTCTACAATGGATGAGGTGCCACCGCCTACAGCCGAACCAGAGTTGCTTGAGGCCCAAACGCCCCCAAAATCCCCCACATCGACGCCACCGGTCGAAGACGAAACCCCGACAAAGAACACAGGGGACCTGCCACCTCTAGCTACCTCCGAAGAAACCCCAAAACAACTCTCACCTTCGACTAAGCAGCGTACTCCTGTCTCCAACTCGGCACCCAACACGCCGCAGAAACCTACTGAGGCGTCCCGCCCCTGCTCCTCCAAGCCTCAAACCCCCCGACATACAGCCATCCGCACCTCTCAAGTCCCTTCTTCGCGCCGCTCCCTACTCTCCCTCGTCTCAAATCATGATTCCGACTCCGAGTCAGATAAGGATTTGGATGAGCTCGGCCACAGCCACTCTTTCCGGCCAAGTCCCTTTGGGCCGCGAAGCGCTGGCACCTCGACACGCAAGACTTGGCGCTCAAGTGCCTTGACAAGAGAGATATATCGCACACCGGTCAAGAAGCGACGAGACGACCCCGTGAGTCCCAGCAGTGTTATCAGGACACCAGGCGGTACCGTCAGGACCTGTGGGGTTGATGGGTATCAGTGCGGGAGGGATTTCTGTTTCACCTGTTTATAAAATGAATAATATCCTCTCTACGCTGAAAAAGGAAAAGGGAGAAAAAAAGAAACCATTGATAGCCGAAAAGCCCAAGTGGGCGCTTTTCGAGAATCTCGAATTGGCAGAGGTGGCATTATATATTAATCCATCAAGAATGAGTCCATTAGACAAGCATGAATAGAAATGCAATAGGAATTAGGCAAAGCGTTTCGTTTTCAAACTTTACTCGATTATATCGCTATCTCAAAAACTGCCCGTGAACTTCCAACCTCGAGAGTAGAAATGGTTTTTACATATGTGGTTTGATACATGCATCGACCATTCATGCCCACGTGTAATGGTCTCCACCCCCGAACGCCAAAGGACCTTGCTATCCTATTCCTATTGCCTAGAAAGCCTCATAAGCTGGAATGCCCCTGTCCTTCTAGATGTCACGGAATCAGAGGTTCTCATGACGGCCCAGGAGAGCCAGGAGCCCTCTTTACTTTGGCATTGTAAAATCATCACTAAAGTTTGAAACCGCGGTAGTATCGCGCACAGACCGTAAAGGGTCCAGACGCTGTCACAAAGGAAGGGCAGGAAAGACAACAGTTTCATCTTTTTCCTAGCACGGTAATCCTATCGAAGGTGGAAAACCGACAAGTGTCGTTCCGCCGGTCTCGGGTATCATGGTTAAGGGTAGATGCCGGAAGGGTGGAAATCGCGTACGATGTACATCGGGCGAGGGATTCTAACGCCTCAGGGCTTGTTTGCAGTGCCGTTGGCTTTGGCGAGGTGCTCCTTGAAGACCTCGGGGTCACGAACAGGGTCAAAGTAAGGGTGAGCCTGGGCCTCCTTGGCGGTCAAGCGCTCCTAGAGGGACGTTAGAGGAGATATAAAGAACAGATTACAGGAGAAGCACAGACCTGGTGATCATATCGCAGCAGCTTGTCGAGGAAGTCGATTGCTTCATTAGAGACGAATCGCTGGTTCTCTGAGCTGACGAAACTGTGCCACGGCTTCTTCTGGAATCGGCCGAGAATGTCGTCATACTGAGCATCGAGTTCGATCTCGTACTTGTCAAGATAGTCGAAAAGATCATCGGTGCCGAGAACTTTAGCAATCTTGACCAACTGGTCTGCATTGCTGTTACCGTGGAAGAAAGGCTCCTTGCGGAAGATCATAGAGGCAAACATGGCGCCAAGGCTCCACATATCAAGGCTGTAGTCGTACTCCTGGAAATCAACCAACAGCTCAGGGCCCTTGAAGTATCGGGATGCCACGCGCACGTTGTACTCGGTGCCGGGATGGTAAAACTCGGCCAGACCCCAATCAATGAGACGAAGCTAGACCCAATTAGTGGACTAGAGGAGGAGCATGGCAAGAAATGGAATAGCAAACCTTGCGGTTCTCGTGGTCAATCATGACATTGTGAGGCTTCACATCTCGATGCATAATACCCTTGCTGTGGCAAAAGTCGAGCGCCTTGAGCAGTTCGAAAATGTAGTATCGAACATCAATGTCGTTGAATTTAGGGTAGAGACTTCGGAAATCGGTGTTGTTGACGTGCTCGAAAACGAGGGATGGCGTCTTGCTCTAAATCGTAAAGGAGGTTGTCAGTCAACATGAGCATGATGCGGAGCCAGCGAAAAATGGGCATCCTCCAAGAAGGGACTGCCAACCTGTGAATCTCGAACAACGTCTAGCAGGGCAACGACATTGGGACCGCCCGCGAGATTCTGGAGAATCTTGATCTCTCGCTTAATCTTCTTCTTCTTGACGGGCTTGAGGACCTTGACAACGCATGTCTGATAGTTGACAATGTTGATACCCTCAAAGACCTCCGAGTACTTGCCACGGCCTAGACACCATAGGGTTAATAACTCAGGCCGGAAGGCTGGGTGTGCGAGCACTGACCGATCTTTCGGACGACCTCGTAGTTCTCAAGAACGCCCCAGCCTGGGAAAGCGGGTTAGCAGAGCAAAAACAACGAGCGAGGGCGAGGGCACACCGACTGATGTTAACGCTGTCATAGTCCCAGTAACTGCGGGGCATGTTCTGGTTGACTTCGGCATAGACCCGCGCCATGGTGACAGACGGGGAGGGCGTCGCAAGGGAGCGACGCGCACAGATGAATGTATGAAGATTTCAGTCGGCGCAGGTATAGGCGCAGTGTGAGCGCGATCCGATGGTGGAGGGAAAGGTCGGAGGTGAGGCTAGGGGAGGAGAAGGCTGGCTGAATATGACCTTCGCCCGAGGGAGGATTTGCTTTGGTGTGGTTTGCGGTGGGTGACGGAGGCCAGAAAACCCACATCCTGGTGGGATGTTCCCAGTGAGTACTCGCCCGGAACCTGCGCCAACCGGTTCCACTATTGACGTGATCTGAGCTCTGTGGTTGGCCAGGTTACTTATCAGCTGCCAGCCGATAAGCCACTTGACTCCGCACAGCATCGGGTCAGTGCTAACACAGGTTCCCCTCCAAGCAACAGCAACAGCAACGATCAAAAAGATAGTAGGAATTAGGAATGCAGACCGGATATCATGGATGACACAATAACAAATTGCAAGCCAAGCCATGGTCAATGGCGACAACAACAATTCTCTAACAACAACCTCGGCTCTAAACGGATATTTTACAATGCCTTCTCCCAATTATCTATTCATTGACTTTTCCAACCTCGGTCCCAAGTCCATCGCTCAGCATCACTGGTCGCGTGCACAAACCCACATGCAATGAATCCCACTCATCATGATGCGTTGCCCAAACTTTTGTCTTTATCCGCATTTAGCATAAAAAAACAAACAGGAGCTACAAGGGAGAAACGTCTCGTTCCTTCTTTTCATTGCTCTTGACTTGGACAGGTCAAACCTGGTTTACAACCTGGTTCCCACATTGCACCCCTGCAAACGTACATTGCTTATACAGTGGTGATGAAGTGCTGACATGGAACCACTAGGCGGCGCTTTGCTAGTGCTGTGGCCCATTTGTTTGACACCTATTACGGAACATGTCAGCACCTCAATATTTCAAATTGGGCAGCACACATTGAACAGGTCGCAAATTCTCATGCTTTCAGAGAGAAGATTATTTACTCGACATCTCAAGACTGCAAAGACATCACCAACGGCCGAAACCGATGGTTCCTTTGGCTCCAATCCTGATCCGACTAAGGATGACGATACGAAAGGTTTTCATCATGATGAGACAACTTGGAAAAGAAGATATGAAAGACTCACTTCAAGTTCGGCTCAGTCCGTCCACATACATGGCGTGAGGTGCCCTTGGTTATCTTGCATTCACATTAGAAATGCACAAGCCGAGCGCCAATTTGTGTAGTCCTTTTCAGATGCCCAACGTATCCAGCGGATGTCTAGTCGTAGTCCAGTGTGTCTAGACCTTTGTCGACAACATCCCAGGTCCGTTTTCGCAAATCAGGCTTCGGTTCAGGTCGCCCACGTTTCGCGCCTTTCTTCTTCTTTTTCTTCTTGCCACTCTGGCTGGCGAGCGAAGAGTTTGAGTCGACACTAGCAAACGCCATCGGCGTTGACTTTTCGTCACATACTTCCATTGCATCATCTGAGGACGAAACGGCTCTGACATTCAATCGCTTCTCATGCTCTCTGCGAAGTGCTTCGAGCTCGGAGTGTCGAAAGATTTCGATTTGCTCATCGGTCAGAGTGCGCTTGACTCCATCTTCGTAATAGCCCAGGTCGTCTTCTTCCCAATCAGCATACTCCGCATCATCACAAGTTTGCTGTCCGCCGGTAGGATTTACAAAAGTGCATCCAAACGTGACGACAGCATCTTGAGAGAAGTGGGCCTCATGGAAGGCCAACAAGTCATCCTAAGTTTGTCAGTGTGATACTCTGAGCGGAAATGAAAAGACTCACAAACCTTAGAAATATCAGGTATGCTGTATTTTATCACGGCACCTACATTCTCTGTCTTGGTCATATCTGGGGTCAGTCGACATGAGTTTGTCATGGTGAGACTTGGGTGAGCATGATCCAAGGCAGAAAAGTAGGAGCGACGCGACTCGGTTTGACGCCACGTCACGTGGCACACACGCGCGCAAAGCCTCAGGTACCAACCTCTTCAAAATAGCAACAGACTGAGCAAGAATACCCAAAGTGAAGACTCAAGAGAATTGGCTACTTTGTTGGTGTTCAGTTGCCAGGAATTAAAAAAAAACATGCTTTTCTCTCGCGCCATGCCAGCGGATGGAGATTGATGTGTCGTTGTTGACACACCCCTCACTCGTTCGCTACTTGGAACGGAGCAGGGCCAAAGCACTCTCAAATGCCCGGACAACCTCGTCATCTGTATATGTCATCAGCAAGCAATGGCCAGGTACCGAAATCTTGTCCCACACTCACAGTGTTGTTGCCTTTGTTCCATCTTTTCCTCAGAGAGGTTTACGTAGCGCCGTCGCGTCTGAAGGCGCTTTGCTGCACGCTCATCATCATGGGCTGATGCTGCAGAAGCCCAAACTTTAAAGTACTATGAGTTGTTAGATTCCATGCCGAGCTTCAAAGTCGTACCGTATTTGGCTCACTTTGGATAGGGCATTGGCCTGCTTGAGAATCTCCTGCTCGTGCTCATCCGCGTCACGCAGGGCGGCCTCGTACCTAGCCTCGAATTCATCCCAATCGAAATCTGGGAGAGCACCAGGGGTACCAGGAGTGTCGAAGGCAGCCTCTGGAGTCTTCGCGCCAGTGTGGGAATTGTTCTGTGAGTCGGGCATGACGGCCTCCTTCTCTATAGTGAACTTGAGTTCCCTGTCTGGTTCGATGATCTGGGTCGCGTCGCCAGACGGAGATGGCTGTGGTGATGCCATGATCGCCAATGATGAACGGAGTACAGTGCGCCACGTCCGCGACTGTCGACCGAGCAACGGTCAACCGCTGATGTTATTGTGTAAATAGGTGAAAATTGTGGCCGATTTGTTGAGCGAAAGGGTATTTTTTTTCATGCAAGGGTAGCGTATTTTAAGAGCGGATGCACTTGGTACAGTTCCTCAGTGCGTCGCTAACGAAACGCGATGCCAGTGGTATCAGAAGTTAAATGATGAAAGTATGAACCTCATTCCAGGCTTAGTTGCAAACGTTCAATGCGGACACCCACCAAGGCGCCTTACGACAAACTAGCTTGGGAGGGCTGCCTACGCCCCAAATGTGGCTTAGCGCAGTGCGCCACACCCAGCCGTCTCCGACCTCGTGACTTGCCACCTCCAACACCGATGTCATCTGCCATTTCAACACTACTAGCATCAACTTGCATATTCGAACAGCTACTCATCCCTAACGATTGCTTCAATCTAAGCTCAGGTATCCCGGTTGTACCGTTAAGGATCTTGCAGCAGGAGAACCAAACGGACAGGCCACCGCCCAATAACTCCGAAATGGAGTGTGACATTTGCAACCGCAGCCATGATATGCAACGCCTCCCTTTTCTGTGCGCTGTCGACGCCAGAAACAAAATATATGAAGGTCGGATGAAAAATCTGCACTGCCTGCTGGAAAATGAGAGTCTTCAAAAGGAAATCAATGATCTTCTGGAAAACAAGACGACTCCGACCAAGGACCGCAAGGACTTGCTGCAGGCCCAGCAGCGGATGACAGAGGATAGGACAACACAAATCCTAGCCGCCGCTGATAAGCTCAGAAAGGATATCGAGGCCGCGAGAGAGGAAATCAAGGCCAGGAAGGCCCTCATCTCTAGGCGCAGATCGGATATCGCAGCCGTCTCTAATGGTTTGATGGAACGAAGGGCCAAGCAGCAGAAGGAGGTCGAAAAGACCACCAACATGCTCAAATACCACTGGTCGCAGACTGCGGAAGATATGGCAAGCACTCGCTCTTTTCTGTGTATGGAAGCTGCTCGGTTATATGGTTTAAAACGTATGAAAAAGACATCGCCAGGTCGCTACGAGTATTTTCTTGGAGGTCACCCAGTAGTTGACCTCACCAATATGAACTGTATGCTGCATTCTGCCGTTATCCATTACTCTGATGCTAACTTTTTCTCAGCGTTATCTCCTGAGCTCATATCAACCTCCTTGGCTCATATCGCTCATATTATCATGCTGACCTCTCATTATCTCGCAATACGCCTTCCTGCTGCCATCACTTTCCCCCACCGTGACTACCCTCGGCCAACAATTTTCACAATCAGCAGCTCTTACAAACACGGCGATCCAAGTTTTCCCAGCCAACCAGGAATTTCTACCCCCATGGCTGATTCCAAGTCGCCGGATTCGCAGCATGTTCCTCGGCCAAGACCCCTTTTCATCGATAAGCCCCTGCCACAGCTTGCGAAGGAAGATCCTGCTGCATTTTCGTACTTTATCGAGGGTGTTACCTTGCTCGCATACGATATCGCATGGGCTTGCAGCACCCAAGGCGTGCCCATCGGTGATAGGACGTACTTTGAAGACATTTGCAACATGGGTCGCAACCTGTACAGTCTTCTTATCAGCCAACAGACGAATAGCGGCAGCGTGTTTCCTATTTCACCTCCGCTCAAAAGTGGTAGCACAGATGTTGACGCTGATGAAGACCAAATCAATTGGATGGGCCGTTTCTCGCATGGTACCACTTTCTACTTCCTTGGAGGTGCGGAGGGCACCGAATTCACCAAGAACTTTAAGCTTCCTGGACCTATGAAGCTTGCGGATAGACTCAAGAAGAAGCTTGTCAGCGAAGCGCCAGCCCCCGACTGGGAGGTGCTTGATGATGATGCATGGAAGATTGAAGATGGGTCAGACTTGCCCAATGCTACAGGCAACGCGGCCAAGGAATCGTCTGCTGGGGGGATCAGTTCCCCTCGACGTGGGCCAAGTGGTTGGATGAAGGTCAAAAATAGATGAAAAAGCCCTCCAGCATATCTTAGACCTTCCTCCGAACACATTTTAAGTACTTAGAAATAGCCTCCTCCCAATCATGTAAGACTACGAAGGAAATGTGGGAACATGGATAGTTCTTCCTGGTTTAAAACTTGGGAGTTCGGATAGAATATACCAATCATTGTTATACATGCTTCCAAACATGTCCCATTTTGACATAAGCGGCATAACCCAACCAAACATTATTCAACCCAGCTCAGCCGGTGAGTCCAAAGTGGATGGATTCAACGTGTTTAATCTTCCCTCTCGCTCTCTCCGGTTTCCCTGATATGTTTTATCAGCGCCGCAGGCGAGGCAATCTTGACAGCCGGTTTGGGCGACTGAGAAAATATCGACTCTCCAGTCGTCTCCGGCTCAGGCCGTTCCTCCTTCTGAACCATTCTTGAAGGGGTCCCTGGCGTCGAAGAAGACTGCGCTTGTGCCCGACGCGGAGTGTGAAATATCGACGGCGAGTTCCGGCCTAGCTTCGCGTACTTCTTCTTGAGCCTTTCCAGCTCTCTCTGCTGGAGATCTATCGGAGACCTTGATTTCGGGGTTTCCAAAATGCTCACTACTGAGCCTTCCCCGCCAATGTCTGCATCGGAGACAGTTTCAGGAGGTGTGGACTGGGGCTGGGTTGAGGAGCTTTCTGGCTGCTGGGGAGAAGTGCTTAGCGAGACATTTTGCGCTGGGTTGCCCCCGGGCAACGTGAGCCCTCCTATATTGATGGCTGGTACGTGGTCTTCTTGATCCGCCCGACATGTTCCCTTGTGATCCGCGGCTTTTGGAACGTTCGTGGTTGGTGCTTCCTCACTTATATCGAGATTGGAGGTATTTTCGGGGGATCTAGGCTGTATATCTGGAGCAAACGGGGGTAGCGAGCCTAGGACTCCGTGATTTCCACCTGGAAGCAGCAGCGCTCCTAATTTCATAGGCGATACACCCAAGGAGAGTTGGTTCTGTTGGGAGCCTCCATCTTCTTCCTGTGGTTGGTCTGGCCCGTCCTTAGAGATCTCGGTGATGCTAATATTGGGTAATTCGTCACTTTGGCAAGTCTTCGACTCCTTTGGTTCCTCGTGCGATATCCTTGAATGAGATTGGTCAAGAAACTCCAAGGTTCCGCCCAAGCCTTTTATCCCCTGTTGACTCTCCCGAGCGTTTGATCTTGATGCGTCAGCAGCGTTTGAGGCCTCCCCTGGGACTCCAAATCCATACTCAAGCAATCTCAGGACATTCTGCTCAACCATATCGGATACGGTTTCGTCAAAATTGCCTTCTGGTCGTTTCTCAACATGGCGGGATCGACGACTTCTCGGAACCAACTTGGGTCTAGCAACGATTTCTTCCTCTGTATTGATCGTAGGCTCTTCGGCTCTTTGGCTCTCTATAACGTTACTAGTTTCTTCTGGTTCTTGGTCGAGGTCGTTTAACTGGTCAGAGGGACTAGGAATGTAGTCATCGTCGTGTTCATCCTCCTGATCTACAGCAAGTCTGTGTGTGGAGAATACGGGGATTGAGAATCCCGGGGGAAGTGCCCATAGCCCGGCTTCCTCGCTTAGCGATTATACTTCAGTGGCCTGCTCCGAATCTTCTTCCTCTTCCTCCATCCGGAGGAACTCCAACCACAAGTCCCCTTCCAATTCATCCACTTCGTTGGGTTCTTCGCTAGTGGCAGGCCCGGGGAATATCCTGGGGTGGTTAGAAAGTTCTAGCATTTCAACCTCGGCTGGTAGTTGAGATTCTGTCTGACAGCTCCAATACTGGCTGAATATGAAGGTGTTCAATTCACCTTCGTTGTCGGTCATTTGTATTTCCTGAGGATCCATCACGCTTGTATCTGGGTCTGAACCGGAACCCATGACAACGTCCGCAGGCGAATCTGGAGCATTCATCTCGAGCTCAACGGAATTCGGCCCGAGATCTATTTCTTCCTCTATTATATAAGTAGTCTCAATAGTTTCAATGACCATCGCATCATCTGCATTGTCCAATTCATGTGGTAGTTCTTGTGGAGCTTCGCCAAATTGAAGGGCGGCGAGAAGTCGAGTATTAAGCTCGGCCGCGCTGACGGTCGGGTGCTCGTCTTTATCTCGGTCACCAGAGTAGAGGTCCTCGAAGAGAGACATATTATCATCGCCATTTGTGTCAACGCCTGTTCTATTCTCCATCTCAACAGCTTCAAGGTGCTCTTGATCCACCTGCATAAGCACGGGAGCGTTGTCGGCGGTCTGGGAGGTGAGACCATTCAGGTCAAGGTCTAGCGAGGGAAAAATAGGATTGTCTTCAGATAGCTCCGGATTGTATCCCAAGCCGGTATAATCCATATCTTGCGGGCCACCGCTTTGAGAAACTTCGGTCGTCTCTTGAGTCGCTGTAGCCTCTGGTGCCTTGGTATCGAATGTGATTGGGTCGATCCGGATATCAGAAGCGGTCTTGGGGGCGGGCTCTTCGTGAAAAATCTCCTGCGGAATATAGAGATGGATTTTTTGATGGACATCTTGATAGGCATCACAGGGGGTTTCTTGTCGAGGATCAAGTCGAGAGGAGGGTTCATCAACAGGCGTATCAGTGTCGTATATATTCTCTGTTTCAACTCCAATGTTTTTCTGGTTGATCTCAAAAGAAAGCTGAACCGTCGGGTTATTCCTGGACACCGGCTCTGATTCTTCGCATGGACATACGTCTTCTTGAGCCTGTGCTTCTTCAAGTTGACTTCCGATGGAGATGTTCCAGTGGGCACCAGTTGGGGTGTCTCCGGCTTCCTCCACTGCATTCTCAGTAACTGGATCCTTGTTCTGTATCTCAAACTTGACTGTCCCTAAAAGATGTGGAGCTTCGGAAGTAACATGGCTTTCAAGGCCTTTGAGATAAGCCTCAGAAACCTCTGCATCTTTCTTGTCGAAACAACGTTCGCAAAGAATATCATCAGTCTGTGTGGAAGCGTCATGACTTTTTCGAAAGCCAAATCTTGATTGAAGTCGCGCAGTCTTGCTCGATGTCGACCAGGGGTGCTTTATTGCAGATTTGCTGAACCATGGGGGATACGGCTGAGCGGGTTCAGGGATCTGGCCAGAAGGAGTTATGAATGTGCCTTGTTCCAGTTCACCCATCACGAGCTTTGCATTTTGTCTTCGGCCCCGCGCTTCAGAGTCTTCCTGGATAAGACGTTTTGTTTCGAGGTCGGAGAGAGAGCCAGTGGACGCAGGCGAATTGCATTCTATCCAAACATCAGGGAAAGAAATCTCAAAGTCCAAGTTTGATCTGACAAAGTCGGATATGCGAAGAATGACTTGGTGAAGTTTCTTTGGCGCTTGCGTCAAAGAAAATAATGCGACTTGCGCAAGAAAGATGGCCCATACTTGGTAGAGGTCCTCAAGAACAAAATAATTTCGTTCTTTGAGGCGATCTGGACCGAAGTTCCATGGCTTCGAACACTGGAAAAACAATGCCCAGATGAGGGTAAACGACCAAGAGCCAAACTTGAGACTCGAAACGATATGCCGAAAGGACAACGCCAGAAGAAGGCACCAGACCACCGGAGGGCCACACCAAATCGCCCAGGCGATTTTATAAAATGCTGGCCACAGAATACGACCAAAAGCAAGGAATATATTGTTGTAATCCGCGCCAAAACAGCCTTCAACATCGGAGTAACATGAGACGAGATCAGCGACGTTCACCGCCACGATGTTCCAAACAAATTCCATGCTTCCTTAAGATCCATAATCTTCAGGAAATTAGGAGTTTAATGGGGGGAGGATCGAGAGTCTCATAGATTGGAGGAGGAAGATATAGTCTGAAAAGTTTGAAACGATCACAGGAAATATAATGCGGGAAGAGCAAATGTGGGCTGTGTCGTCGAAAATGGGAGCGAGAAATGACGGAAAGCGGGGGGTTGATGAGAATGGTGAGAATGGTGAATGGTGAATGGTGAATGTTTTGCTTATAAATATTCTAAATCACTTCTGCAAACAGGTTTGTCGGCAGTGGGTAGCCAAGATCCTTTGTCACTATTTGTTCACCTGCGACAATGAACAAACAACAGACACCGCCGCTGTTGTGAATCACGATGAACCAAACAAAGGTGAAAACTTGTGTTCGCAAATCCATTCGCTTGTCAACAAGGCATAAGGAGAAAATCACACAACCCCAGTATCTTCGAAGTCATATCCATGTTCATATTCCTCGCTGCAGCCTGCATTGAGTTACCCAGATTCCATATACATACAAAGGTATCTCTTCCCCATCAACGCCTGCCTCTCCAAAGCCAAAAGATGTTCCCAACGTGTCGTTAGTCATTATCCCATTGAATCCAGCAAGGTTGTTTTACTTCCTCCCCCTTGCAATTAATCTGCCATGCAGCTCAACCATTATATCACTCCACTCCTCCTCAGTCGCGCCGGTATTTTTGCCAATTCTGGTGGCCAAAAACTCGCCCACCTTACTGACATTAAAATGTTCTCCATACACAACCTTGGCTTCCGGCACAATGGCCACCTCAAACCCGTCGGGGCCGCTCTCGCCGCGAAGGCATAAAGCGACTTCCACACGAGTCTCCAAGGGAACTAGCAACAGTGAGCTTGTCGCTGTAACACTAGAATCAGATATCTTTTCCACTTTTGTCGGGAAAGTGAGGTTGAGACGGCTAATTCGGGATGAAACATGTCGTGCCTTGTCCCAAGCAGCCTTGACTGTGCCGAGAAGATGAGAAGTTTGTGTTCGATTCTGAGGAAGAGCCCGAACATGATCCCGAATACACTGGAGGAAGAACTCTTTTTCAATTGTGTTCGGTATCGGGTCGCGTTCCCTGGTATCGGCAATGTACCAGAGATCGATCTTCGAGTTAGGTTTGTGCGTCTTAAAAGCCGCAACATCAAATACTATTTCAATCTCCCGTTTGTATGCCATAGAGAGTGTTGTCCCGGAAATTCCTGTCACAGACCAGCCGTGTTCCTTCTCAATGGCATCGGCACGAGCTACTATCAATTAGTTGGGGTTCTGTATATCATCCAGCGCAAAATTAACGCACCTTTGAGATTGTTGACCTCGGTGCTGGTCCATCCGCGACATTCTTCGCGGACCTTCTCTGATTCTCTGATATCTTCGAGATATTGCTGCTTCTGTGTGGTCAACGACTGAACATCGGCTTCTGATGCTTCAAACTGTTCGCGAAGCTGCGCGACAAGCCTCTTCTTGCGCTCAATATCCATGTCCAGGGAAGACAGCGCCTCGCGCGCCGATTCAAGTTCTTCGGGGTCACAATCGGCAAGTTCCTGCGCTACTTCTTCAAGGTTGCTGCTCTCCTCTGCGAGCGAGTGATACCGAGCTTGGATGGCTGGCACGACAGATTCAAGGAGAGCCTTTTGCTTCTCCAGGACTTCTTTATCAGCATCCATCCCTTCGTCAATTCGCAGAAGGCCCTCCTTCAGCCCATCTTGCAATTTCATACGCCACTCGTACCACATGGCCTTGCTTAGAAGGCGGGCATGAGTCTTGACATTCTTAAACTGGGTATCCATGACTGCCTTGACATCAGGGGTGGCAGCCATGTATTCTCTGAAAAGAGCAGGGTTCTCTTCAAAAGTGTCAGCCTCGATCTCCTTGACCATGCGCCGGCCTTCAGAGATGTACTTCTTCAGCTCCCGACAAGAGTGCTGGTACAATTCCAACATGGGCAGAGTGCAGGCACCGGCGACGACACATCGCTCAAGAGACAAATCATCTTCGCCGTCCATTGAGATACCAGCCAAGGCTCCGGGACCGGTCGTCTGACGACGCTTTGTGGTTGTGAGTTCCATAAACCGAATAGAAGCCATATTCAAAAAGTCTTGAAGATGGATGCGCTCCTCATCGGCTTCGTCGTCAAGCTTGCCTGCGTCCTTGATAGCATCGTCACCAAAATCCACTGAATGAGTGGTATGTTCATCTTGGACATCCTTAAAACGACCTTGATTCTTCGGAGACTTCACCGGGCTTGCTCTCAGTGGCGAGGAAAGAGTTGGTGTAGAATTGTTAGCATTGGGCTGGAGGCTCATTCTGAACGATCTTGTAAGGCGACCAGTAGTCTCAGCTTTGGAAGGCGGTTGCAGCGTTAGGCTTTTGACGGGACTGCCTTGGTGCCCTTTTGGCCTTTTGATTCTGTCATTTTCTTCATCCTCTTCATCTTCGTCAAGTTCGTTGGGTCGCTTCCCAAGGAGGCCTTTGGCGCTGCCAACATGGAGACTCTTTCGGCCTTTCAAGGGCATACGCCTCGGGCTCATGTTATCAATCATCTCCCTCAGATTCAAAGTAGCTTCCCTCTCATCTTGGGAACCATCAGCCTCGCGTTCAAGGATCTTGCGTCGATTCTCCTTATCCTGTTCATCTTGCCGCTCTCTATCCACCTCATTTTCTATTTCTTTGGGGTCCTGAAACGAAACTCCCTTTCCACTAGGGGTGAACTCCTTCGCCATGTCGCCAATAGAGCCTCTTCGATCAAACATCGCCGCAACCTGGGGAGATCCAAGTCCGGCTCGGTCAGCACCCAAACCAGAAAGTCTGCGTGTCTGTGGTGTTAAAACAACTGTTGGGGTTCTCTTGCCCGCAGAACCATTTTGTTGGAACAGGCTCCTTCTCGGCCCAGGTTTCACAGGTGAGGGTGTTCTCGTAGTAGACTTGGCCGAACCTGGTCTTTTTGGAGATGCAGATCGCGACACTCGCGGTACTCGTGCAGATGACTTCGGGGTAGCTTTATTCGAAGAGGCCGAACCAATATGGGGGGTTGTAGGCTTAACGGGGGTCGGAGTCTTAGCCTTCTTGGACATGGATAGTGGTGTTGCCACAGACCTTGCAGAGGCCGGAGTCCTGAGTGGTGATGAGTCCAAAAAGTCGATGCTTTGTCGTAAGCCAATCCCACGGAAGGCTGACAGACCAGGGCTAGTGGGATTCAGCGATGATGGTGGGACAGACGGTGTGGGCTCTGAGTCTTCGGCAGAGGCCTGGGTAACTGAGGCAATAACTGCTTTGACAGGGCTGTCTGGAGTATCAGCCTCTTGCTCCATAATATGTTTCCCAAGACTCCGTGATCCATTCACCACATTATTGATGATCCCACCGATGGCGGTTGTCATCTCCATGCCCATGGTAGCATCTATGCCATCATCATCGTCTTGATCATCATCATCGCTATGGCGGGCCCCAGAAAGAATTCTGCCCACTCCAACAGTCATCTCCATGTCCATATCCATTGCCGTTTCATCTGCACCAAGATCTTGTGTTTGGTTGACAGTACGCCTCCGAGCAGCTGCAAGACTTTTCCTCTTTTGCTGTTGAGATAATACGCCTCCCATCGCGGTAGTAAATTCCATCGACATGTCCTCGTTGCTGTCCGAATTGTCATCCTGCGGGGCAGTTCGGTGAATACCACCGATAGCCGTGGTAAACTCCATAGTTGCTTCTTCCATAGGGGCGTCATCTTCGTCTTCGTCTTCCTCCTCCTGGTTCGCCACCACAGGGACTGCAGCCATGGCTCGTGACTTGGCGGCTTGAGAAATAATACCGCCAAGCACTCGGGTAACATCCATAGACATGTCCTCATCGGTGTCGATATTCCGTGGCTCCGCAGTTTTGATTATACCGCCAACAGCTCGGGTAACATCCATGGACATATCTTCATCGGGGTCGATGTTCCGCAGCTCCCTAGGTTTGATTATACCGCCAACGGCTCGGGTAACATCCATGGACATATCTTCCTCGGGTTCAGTGTTTTGTGACACGGCAGCTTTGATTATACCGCCGACTGCCCGGGTCATATCCATATCCATGTCCATATCCATATCCATGTCAGTTTCTTCGTTAGTTGGTTGTTCTCGTGATCGAGTCTGTGATAGTTGCGGTGGGCGCTGGTTCTCTTGGTCTTGCGCAGCAACATTTCGCTTGTTTCCTTGATTGCCACCCCACCCAAAAGACGGAATAAATTCTTCACCATCGTCTTCATCGCTGTCATCTCCAAGTCGCTGTGTCGCAGCCTGTCGCGCCGCAAGCCGCAAGGCTTGATCGAGAGTAGATGAGTTTCCGGTTTCATCAATTGACCTATCTGACGCCGCTGTGGTGCCAGTGACCTCTTCAATCGTCATCATCGTACCGTCATCGGAGTCGCTATTGGAATCTTCGTCGTCGTCTTCCTCTTCGACATCGTTGACTTCCTCCACAGCATCTGCTGAATCATCGCTATAGACAGAGGAAGCGTTGGTGTCGTCGTCGGAATCGTGGAAGCTGGGAGTGGGCAGTCCTGAGCTTCTCCTTTGCTTTCTTTGAGTGGCTTCTTCTTCTTCTTCGTCCGCATCTGGGTCGTTCCGTGACTGACCGTAGCCAGAATTTCGTCTTGTTGAGTTATTCCCTGCCTTGGAACCTTGCATGTATTCAATTTCGTGGAAGGTGTGCAGTGTTGCCTCAGCGGCAAAAGATACACGGCGATTAGCCAGAGATTTCCGACGAGCATCGCGACGCTCGCGTTCTTCTCGTGCCTTTGCTGCAGCTTGCTGTTCCTCCTCTGTCCGAAGAGCGACCTTGGAGCCGCCAAGGTCTCCACCCATTGGATTTTTGATGGTAAATTCTCTGGTAGGGTCACCAAGGTCAATCAAATCCGGCTCCTTGGGCTTCATTGGAGGAATCTCGGGGAGTGGTGGAATGGTTGACTTGAGAATCGAGCGCGGAGGCTTCACGGGTGCTGCTATAGACTGAGCTGAGTTAGAAGATGCGCAAAACATTAGGATAGTTGACTTCTTACTGCGCGACGATTACCGCTACCTTGTCTAAGAGCATCCAGGCCTCCAGGCCCCAAGCTCTTGCTCCTTGACTTCTTGCGACTGGCCGCCAGTGTACTGGCCACATCGACTGTCGCATTATCCTTGTCCATCGTTCTGCGCAGGTCTGTATGTGAACTGATAGATTGACGCGAGCGCCGCGTTGCTGGCATAGTGTTTTCAGCGGAGGGCGCCATGTTGAATTATTGTGTGAGTTTGCCGCGACAAACTAGCTCCCCGCGCGGCGATAAAAGGTGGGTGTGCATAACTATCGCGACCCATCACTGTTTGTTTACTTTGGCGGCGAGCAACAGGGGACTGAGACCCACTTTAGCAGACTTGATGTCACCCACCGCGGCAGGTGCTCAACGCCGTGTCACGTGGTTTTAATGATCGTGATTCAACACGTGATCAATAGAAGGAGTGGGGCTTCCGGCCAATCAAGCGCTCGACTACGCAGCCAATCGAGATTTTCGCAAGCCCTAAGGAACGGGCGACAGAAAAAAAATAGTGTGTGTGTGTTGCCCTACTTCTCCATCTGCGCAAAACTGCCCTCAGTAGCCAATCTCAACCTCGCCTCACCCACTCACCACGACACGCCCTCTCGTAACGGTACCTGTCCGAGGATAATTCAAGATGTCAGTCTCCAAGCCGATCGATCTACGATATTCGAATAATCTCGCCGCTAACTTTGGCTCAGGGCGACCGAGTTGACCGTCCAGTCAGAGCGTGCTTTCCAGAAGCAGCCTCACATCTTCCAGAACTCGAAGATCCGAACCAAGACCTCCCGACCGGGCAAGGGTGGCCGACGATGGTACAAGGACGTCGGTCTGGGTTTCCGAACCCCCAAGACCGCCATTGAGGGCAGCTACATCGGTACGTGCGACATGGCGAAATTCGTTGCGATTTTTGGGCGAAAGAGCGGGGACTAGCTCCCACAGATATTTGCGATTGCAGCGTCCGGTAGCTCAGAGCTGCCCAGAAAATTCGAGACGCTGGATTGGAACTTTTCCACAAGGAGGACTATTGCTGACTGGTTTTGCCTTACAGACAAGAAGTGCCCCTTCACCGGTCTTGTCTCCATCCGTGGCCGTATCCTGACCGGCACCGTCGTTTCCACCAAGATGCACCGAACTGTCATCATCCGAAGAGAGTACCTCCACTTCATCCCCAAGTACTCCCGTTACGAGAAGCGCCACAAGAACCTCGCTGCCCACGTCTCCCCCGCTTTCCGTGTTGAGGAGGGTGACCAGGTCACCGTTGGCCAGTGCCGTCCTCTCAGCAAGACTGTACGTCGCAGAAACCCGAAGAGATGGAACACGAGCAAGGTGAAGCTAACATGTTACAGGTCCGCTTCAACGTCCTGCGCGTGCTGCCCCGAACTGGCAAGGCGGTCAAGAAGTTCAGCAAGTTCTAAATTGGGCTCCTTTTTGGCATTTTTGGCGTGATAAGCATCAGTGGAAATGGGACATTTCGACTGAAGGGTCGGGCACCGGCAGTTGCTTTGCAAATGATTGTGCTATAGATGCAATCGCGAATAAAAGGATTCACGAAGTCAATTCATCTGGGGTTCACGGATCAGTCGGGCGTGATGTGGCTAGGAAAAAAGGGTCTCCAGGGTCTCAAGGTTATGTTCTTGTCATTGATCGTCCATGGTTCCGCAAATGATCGGTTTCCAGTGGTGACTAGTGTCGTGATCTCCAACCCGTATTCTCACTCTTGCCTCCCAATTCATCGATATGCAGCTGGTGCACACAACGGCTCCATGGTCCCTAACGGGCGTAACCGTGATATTAGTCGTAATTCAATGATCACTTCCTACTTTCCTGTAACCAAGCGTGTTGGACTTGTGCAAACATAAATTGTAGCATAGGTACTTGAAGTCAAGATGCAGCAAGAGAAAACAAAATTCTGCTCGTGCACAGTATGTTGTACAGTGCCATATTTCTCTGCACACTCAGCGGCGGTTGGCGGGTCCATCGCGAAGTTCTACCTTTCCACGAGACCAAGGAGCTTCAGGATTGACAGCGACGTCTCAATTCGAGCTGTGCGTCACCTCTCTCCCCGGTAGAGCACAAATATTCGCACCCAAAGAAAATGGGCTGGCTCTCGTCGGTCCTCGGTACCGACAAATCCGACGACCCGCTGGGAAAACTCGACCCCAAGCTTCGCGAATTCCTCGAAAAAGAATCCCCCGTCAAGTACGCCGCAAATCAACCCACGACCCCTCTCCGGTCGCAAAGACAGGATGACGCTGGCGCTCCGGTAGCAGCGTCGGGCGCTCAGGGTTCTGCTGTCCCCAGAGCCAGCCTATATCAGGACGGCCGCTACGCTGATCTCTGGAAAACGTACCGCCCGCTCGCCGATATTGAAGCCGAAACGGCCAGCGATCATGACAAGCTCATGGGCGTTTTGGAGGGATACAAAGCACGGAAGGAAGCTATCGGGCGAGCAGCGCTGGAAAACTGTGCCGAGTCTCAGGAAGAATGGGTCAACTGCATGAAGCATGGTAGCTGGGAGGATCAATTACAAATGTGCCGACACCAGGTGCGGAAGTTCGAGAGGTGCTACACTATGCAATCAGTAAGTCTTGTTGTATATTTTTTACGTGGGTGGTTGTCTGACAAGATGATGCAGCGGTTTCTTCGTGCTCTGGGCTACGGCTCCGTAGATGGACGCGCTGCAAGGGTAGAGGAGGACATCCAAATGCACGCTGATCAGCTTTTCCAGCGAATGATTGCGCACGAGGTGGCTGTTGAAAAGGCCAAGGAGGAAGGCCTGCCCGTCCCCATCTTTGAGCCTGCGGTTCCCAGAGTGAAGCCCAACGCGGTCACGCCACATGATAATTTGCAGCAGCAGTGGAAGGATCAGCTGGAGAAGCTGCCAGCCGAAGAGCGAGCTTTGGAGGAAGCTGCCCTGCGGGGAGATCTCCAGGCCAAGTCCGAGGTTGCCAACCAGGTGCAGCAGATCTGGGAGACGCAAAAGGAGGAGCGCCAGAAGCGACAGGCAGATGGCACCTCAACGTTCGGAGATTATGTGTCCTCTCTGTTTGGAAAGAGCGGCAAATAGAGGACCAGGTCGGATCGGTCCATGATCAAGTGTATGATGAATGTACAATATAAAAAGATACAGAGACGGCGTTGGTTATGATGTCGGCATGTCAAGATGGTGGTATATATGAATCAGGTCTTTCATGTAATTGATGATTATATGAATCGTGTCGCAGGTTGCGTGCTTTTAGACTCGTGGTTAATTTCCAGCCATGTTATGTTCACGTAGTCCTTGTTTTCATTATTCTACACACAATTGATGGAGTGAATCAACAGAATTGTGTAAAATGCTCTCCCTATGTCACCACACGTAACAACAAGAACGGGGATTTGCAATAATGTTGGTATTCATCTCGTTTCTGACCTACCTACCCTAGACACGAACTGCAACATTCTTGAACCCCACCTGAGGCAAGACTCCACCATGTCAGGGCTCGAACCCGCAAAAGAAGCTTCCATAACATGAAAAAAGCCTACCCTCTTCAACAACAACATCTGGTTCTGTGGTCTAGTTGGTTATGGCATCTCGCTAACACCGAGAAGGTCCCCGGTTCAATCCCGGGCGGAATCACATTTTTGCATCACATGCCAAGTTTTGGGCTGTTTCCTGTTTTTTTTTTCTTTTTGCCAAGGCTCGTCACAATTTGATCTGCGATGCCAAGTTTTGTTAACCTGCGCCACCTGCTAATGACGCACCTGGAGTGACGTCCTTGACAATTTTTTTTTTTTTTTTTTTTTTTTTTAGATCCCTTCCCTCAACTCCGCGTTTAAACCCTGTAGATAAGGCATACGTGGATTCCGAAGTGGCTTTCGACTATTGAAAGCTTCCTCGAGTTCGCCACGATTGACGACGGTGGTTGCTCGAGCTCGAGCATTGTGGCGCATAATTGATCAATGGCTTGAGTTCAGCTGGGCTTTTTGAGTTGTAGCAGCTCCTCCTCCTCCCTCGTCACTTGGTTGATGGGGCGCGCACGGCATTAACCTAGTGCATTTGCGTTGATTGGAGTTGGACATGGATGGCGACGAGATATGCACGGCCGCAATGGCTTCATCCGCAGGGAACGAGGCTCGACAGCTCGGCGCTGGCGGCAAGGTACCCAGAGGTCCCGATGGGATTGGGGGGGGAGGGTCGCCGTAGACGTCAAACAGGGCCGCAGCGGGGTGGCCAGATGAGTCCCATCTGAGATAGCTAGATGGAGGCGAGCCGCATGCGGGCACGAGCTCCATCCGCCAATCCACAACCAGTCCCGACGGGAAGGGGAGCTCAGAGGGGTCGGACCCGTGTTTAGGGCCGGATGCGAGATGTGGTGATGGGCAGGGAATTGTCATGTCAGGACCTCGATCGTGAATATGCTGTGCATGCAGTTCCAGTCGCTACGAGGGGAGGCATGAGAGTCTTCCACATCCACACATCACAGTCACAGTTGTGCACACTTGTCCATCTTGTTCTTGTTTTTTTTTAATGATTTGATCAAGGGGATATCATTTCTATCGTCAAAAAGGCTGTTCGTGTAAAGACAAAACTCCCCTACAGCATGAATTCAATGTGTTTCATGCCAAGGCTTTCTTTCCTCCACGAGTTGAATCCAAGCGAGCGATGCGTTTAGCAGCAGCCCTCCTCGCAGGCACAGAGACCGCAGCAGATCTCGCAGCCGGCCTCCTCACCACCGCGCATGGACATGTCGGGCTGGGGCTCAGCGGTCTGCAAGAAAAAGAGATTGTTAGAGACGAGGCCAATGGCAGTGGTTGCTGTTCAAGTAATACTCACAGGCTGCTGGGTGACGATGTCGCCATTGTCAGAGGTCATGGGGGCTTGCTGGGTGGGCTCCATAGCGGCAGGCATTTTGATGTGTGTGTTGTGTGTTGTGTGTGTGTGTGAAGGAGGAAAGACGAACGAGAGTGTCTTTTTAGTGAAAGTGATCAAAAGTAAGGTTGTCTTTAGAGTTGCTTGGTAGGTACGCTGGTGTTCAGTGATGAAAGACGGCAACCCAATGCCGGGCGTCGTCGTTTTAAGTACTGAGGCGGGACGTGGACGGAACGCAGATCCGATAGCTTCTACGACAAGAGGCCTCTCAGCGAGTCACTAAGTTAGGAGCATGGACGTCTCATCTCCCGGAATCCCTCATGGCATCTCCCATCATCCACCTCCTGGGCTCAGCGTTGTTGGTGACGTATCGCCGGCGTGCCGATTTGCC
Organism: Calonectria pseudoreteaudii; assembly: GCA_001879505.1. Classification (NCBI taxonomy): domain Eukaryota; kingdom Fungi; phylum Ascomycota; class Sordariomycetes; order Hypocreales; family Nectriaceae; genus Calonectria; species Calonectria pseudoreteaudii. The sequence continues at coordinate 2,600,705 of KV875228.1, forward strand.
GTGTGGCCGTCGAAGGCCTTCGCAGGCCTGGCTGAGTCTGGGCCACTTAGAGCCATTGCATCCATCAGACCTTCACCAAAAGGCGGGTTCCCCTGCTAAGCCTCAAACCCGAGCAGGGCAGATGACGGGATGGCCGTGCAGCAAGTATTCGTAAATGGGTGCCATGATCCGGGACCCGGCACCAGAGACACTACGACCAGGGGTGAGCGAGGTGCCGAACTTCCGGCGATCCACCCCACACGTTGCCGTCTTGGCTCACGCTTTCAGCCAAAAGCGGGCCATACCGTATGCACGCGCCATGGTACTCAGAAGAACAGGGTCCAGCGAGGCGAACCACACAGCTATTTCCAAATCCCCGACCTGCAGCCGCAGTCGTGGTAGCAGTCGTATTTGCATTTGGCATTTGCATTCACACCTACCTGTCTGCTATCTCCGTACCAAAGTCCCTTAATAAACCATGGCATGTAAAGGGTGAAACGAGTAGCCAGGGCCATGATACGGCCAAGGCGTCAGAGAGCCCTTCTCGAGTTATCTTATTCTTGGACTCGCGCAGTAATGAGGAGGCAGATTGTTGGCTGCCACCCATCAATTGTCAGCTGCGTTCCTGTCCGCGTATCTACCCACCATCCCCCTGCACGCCTGCACGCCTGGTACCTTTTTGGTGCAAACTACTCCTTACGCGTCTTGTCATCGCCTTCGACCAACCTACGGGGCGCACTACTACTCTACGATGGCGCTGCTATCGGTGTCGAGACTCAACATGCATCCAAGTATGGTTAGTTTATAGCAATATGGCGTCAGCAAACCAAACCAAAGCAAAACCAGATCACGCAGCCCCAGTCACCAATGCCAGATCGCAGCGGAGCATGTGCCAGGACTAGTCGATTGCTGTATCGATTATCGCCTGTCGCGTCCAACCACCATCTCTAGCCGCTGGCCCAGCCCAGTTCTATCATTATTGTCTCGACAGTCTCGCGGACTTGAAGCGACTGACGCGTTCTGGTCCACCCTCGCTTTCATCCAAAGGCTTAATGGGCGATTCATCTTCTTTCAAGAACCCACCTTCGCGATGAATGAATTTCTTGCGCAGTCGCTGGTACTCACCAGCGACCTCGTCTTGCACCATGTCGTCATCCTCGGGCCTGATTGGAGCTGTGCTCGTCTCACGCTCAACTAACGTGTCAGCAATTGTCGCTCCTTCAGGACCCGTGGGCGCTGTTGGCCGGTCCTGATCAAGAAACCTTGCGGGCATATCCATAGGACCTGGGGGGGCTGTGGCATTCGATGAGGCTTCGCCTCTTGATTTTTTGAAGCGAGATGCCTTGCGATTTGTTTTCGGTTCGGCTGGCTTGGTCGGACCGGTCCGCTCAACAATATCGCTCAACGGCTCGACGAGAGGTTCTTTCTTCTCTATCGCTTCCTTTACCGGTTTTGCTGTCGATTCATCATTGGGTGCAATGTCAAGGTTGGGTGCAAATCGCACACCCTTTTTGCCAGCGTCCTCGGTGGGTTGATTATCCTTGATAATCGACTTTGTTGGTGCTGGTTTTGATGATGATGGCGACGAAATTGCTTCAGGAGTTTGCTTCACGACAATGCGGCCAATCCGATCATCGTCCGCGTCGGAGTCCGAATCCTTCTCTTTTGCCTTTTGTTCTTCTTGGGCAGTGAAGCGGGACTTGACACCAAGCTTCTTCTCTAGCTCAAGCATACGCTGACGGTATTTGTCGGTGACCATTCTCCCCGTAGAGCGACCCCATTTGTCTTCGTCGTCATCATCATCTTCAAAGCCTTCATCGCTGTCGTCAAACTCTTCGTCATCCTCATCCTCGTCACCCTCAACTAGCTCTAGCTCGGCGACGACTGCACCAACTTCCCCCATGCCATATGCGAGCATTTGTCGGCGCATCTCTGCGTCATCCTCGTCCTCGTCATCGGGGATAAGGGGCTCTTCAGAACTCATGGTTTCCTGCTCCTTGGCAGTTTTTATGATCTGTTCAACACGCTTGGCGTTTCTTGACACCTGGGGTGTGGGACCGTCCTCTGTTTTTGTGCTGGGTGCAAAGGAGACAGCCTTGGTTATGGATGATGATGATGCAGATGCGACAGGTTCTGGAGCTTGATCCGTGGCCTGTGGAGGATGCGAAGTAGACTTATCGCCAGTAGCCATAGTCCCATCTGAGGTTTCGTTGGAGGGCTTCTGAGATGAAGATGACTGCGAAGTCTTTTGCTCTGCCTGTGGTTCTATCTCTGAGAGATCATTTATGCCAGCTTTTCCCAGAGCCTCCTCTAACTGAGGCAAGGAGTCACCAGGCTTTTTCAACTGGTAAGAAACGACATTGTCATCATCGTCTAGCTGTTCAATAATTTCTGTGATGGGCTGACCGTCCTCATCAGTAACGTTGGGTTGGCTTATGACGGTTGCTGCGGCATACTTGTTCTCAGCAGCGTCAAGTTGCTTTTGTAAGGATGTGATGTTCTGGGTGACATAATCGATGCGGCGATCCAGCACATTGATGACTTGTTCCTTGGACTTTGAGGCCTTGGTGCCAAAAATTTCGTCGATCTCGCGCCGTTTGAGTAGTTCCCCTTCAAACGCGCTGTTAATTTGGGCTAGAGAGGCGGGATTTATAGCAGGTAGCGCGTCGATCTCTTCCTTGAGAGCCTCATATTCCGCATCCCAAGTTTGCCAGTGTTGCAGGTCCTTCTGCAATTTCTTGATCTGGTCCCCGAGCTGTAGCCTGTGCCTTTCGAGGTCTAGAAAACTATCCCTGACCCCCGACATGTCGGCGACCATGGTTGGTGACCGCAAGGGAATTGATCAAGGTAAAATGGGATTAGTAAAGGGTTGATGACCGTCAACAAACCTTGGAAAATTTAAGGACCAGGGAGCTGCATGGGCCTGTTCAAGGGTGATGGCGGCTGAACATCGGTTAACAAGAATTCACGAGCTGTCTCCACATTATCATATCAGAGCGATGGTGATCGTTATGTATGCAGCTGCGACGCCAGGCAGTCACGAAGATGGCGCTACAACGTGCTGGAGATTAGCCAAACAAGTGGGAAGGGCGTTGTTGGCATTGGTGGGAAATCTTGGCGCTGGTTACCTTTAAGTAAGATAACATGCGCATCGTAGCATCTGCTGGGTCTGCTCCTGTCAATATTTCACCAATCTTCTTCTTTTCGCTAAACTATGACAGAGTCCACGGATAAAAAGACACTCGAAGCTAAGTGCTTTTGTGGCTCTGTTCACTTCACTGTCGATGTTCCTAAATCGATTCTTCCCTTTCGCACCCATCTCTGTCACTGCAGCCTGTGTCGTTTCAGCCTTGGCATGCCATGTGTCTTCCATAGTGATTTCCCCGATGATGTCATACCCAAGTTTGTCGAGCCATCGTCGGAGGCCAACATGACGGCATACGTTTTTGGGAAGGATGCAAGTTGGAACTTTTGCTCTACTTGCGGGTGCCACATCGCCTCTATCGGATTGGAGAGAGGTAATTGGGTGCCCTCAACCTCCATTTTTACAGACCATGGCCCGGACAATTTCCAGATTGCAAAGCATATCTATAGCGAGTCTGTCAAGGATGGAGGTATCTCCAATATGCTTACTGGAATTGGAGGGCGTGAATTTGAAGTTTACAATCCACCCAAGGATAGTGACAGGGCAAAGGTCTTCGATTCTGAGCCCGAAGTTGGGCCTGATGGAAAAGATCGTATGCGTGCGCAGTGTCATTGTGGTGGGGTATCTTTCACGTTTCCAAGACCCACAGAGGAAGTGCTGAAAGATGAATACATGTCAAAGTATGTGTCTCACAAAGACAAGAAAAAATGGCATGCATGCTTTGACGCATGCGATGACTGCCGCTTGATCAATGGCGCTCATGTGGTGGGATGGACCTTTATTCCGCTCTCGTTGTGCGAGCCACCTATCAAGCATGACCTTCTAATTGGGACATCCAAAACCTATCAATCATCGCCGGATGTTCTTCGTTCATTCTGCGGAAAATGTGGTGCTACGTTTTTCTACGCCGTGGACGAACGTCGGCCAACGGACAGGCAGCAGATAGTTGACCTTGCAATCGGTGTTATGCGAGCCCCAGAAGGTTTCATGGCAGAGAGTTGGTTGACATGGCGAGCTAGGCTGGGGTGGTTCGATAGTGGTAAACAGTTCGACCGCGATTTTGCAGAAGCATTACAAGAAGGGATGAACAAATATGTCTTGGAGAAGGAAGGTAATATTGAGGATTATCCCATCGGATGAATGTTCCGAGGTTGACCGGGAGAGTCCGAGATACCTTTTTTTTTTACCTTTCTTCAAGGCCGTTTTCCCTTTACAAAAGAAAAAAAAAATTCTGCAAGGGCCGAGATTTATCTATACTTCTCATTTGCCTACACCTTAGCTATTGAGACAAAATGATTGGACAGGTCATGCAATTTGACGGACAAGGATAATCTCGACTTGGTACCTTCGGCGATATAATTTTTCCTGTTGACTAAAACCACCAAAATACATGAAAAATGAAACAGATACAGTTAGTTCATTTGGATGAGGCTAGAATTGAACAAAATTTCGTGGATCAGAAGAAAAAAAAAACCTACTCGAGATGCGTACTTTCTTACATCTTTTTTATGTGATTGCTGAAATCTGTGGTCTTTTACTCATTCGCCGGTATTAGTCAATGCCTTCGGGTCATTACTGCGTCACCCGAGTGTCCGCCGCTACGATACCGGCGCCGGCTGGACACCGATACGGCATTACTCGTAGATAGGGGCCGAGTTTGGGCCGCACCAAGAAGTATGCCGGAATTTCTATTTTGTCACTGTCTTTTCATTTTGTAGGAGGATATACCCTTTTGTCACGGCTTTCGAGTTGCTGTCCGCAGTACACATTCCGGGCAACTCACATCGTTGCGCCAATTGAATTATCCGAGTTTTCTGCGGGACGCGGCCGACGAGTAACATTGCTGAGTTCACCAACGCTCCTGCGTACCTCGATGCATCATGTGTCGTGGAGAGCTTTTGGGCGGCCTTTTAACCCTCTCAAATTCATAGCATCGCGGCGTGCTGCATTGTCCACCATGGCGTCCCCAACTCGCTCCTACAATGTAAGCTCCCCCCAACTCTCTACATCCCTGTCGCGGCTGGAGATGATGTCTTGCTGAAAATCCTCAACGCAGGACGCAATTGATGCGCTTAATTCCCTCCAGACGCCTTTTGATATAATTGAGGCTCGTAGGAAGGCCGGAATTAGGCCTGATGCTGTCTCCATCAAGGAGATGAGGACGTACTTGCAGCGCATCGGTTACAGTGTGAGGCAATGCCCTGCATTATATCCCCAAGCGACATTCTGCTAACGCACGTGCTACCCCCAGCCCGCAGACCTGGAACGTCTCAATATTGTCCATGTGGCTGGGACAAAAGGCAAAGGAAGCACATGCGCCTTTGTCGACTCCATCTTTGCTCAGTACCAGAATACCCTCGCGGTGCCCCGCAAAACGGGTCTCTTTACTTCTCCTCACCTAATCGCCGTGAGGGAGCGCATCCGCATCAACTCGAAACCCATTTCGGAGGAGCTCTTTTCCAAATACTTCTTCGAGGTATGGGACCGCCTCGAGTCAAATGCTGCGCCGGAGGATGCCCTCATGGCCCCGCGGCCCATCTACGCCCGCTACCTCACCCTCATGAGCTGGCATGTGTTTCTGCAGGAGGGAGTAGATGTGGCAGTCTACGAAACGGGAATTGGTGGCGAGTACGATGCCACAAACGTGGTCGAGAAACCAGTGGTATCGGGAATTAGCACGCTCGGAATCGACCACGTCTTTGCGCTCGGCAACACCGTGGATAAGATTGCGTGGCACAAAGCTGGCATTATGAAGACTGGCAGCCCGGCCTTCACGATCGAGCAAGTGCCAGAGGCAGCAGAGGTATTGAGGAAAAGAGCCGTAGAAAAGGAGGTTGACTTACAGGCTTTGGATATTGATCCTCGGCTCGGTGCCGTCAATATCCGACCAGACGCCGTTTTCCAAAAGAGGAATGCTTCCTTGGCCGTTGCTCTCGCTGAAACAGCCCTCAGGAAGATGGGTGTTGCTCTCCCCGAAAAGACGGCGCCTTTCCCTCAGGAATTTGTTGATGGGCTCGAAAAGGTCGTGTGGAGAGGACGCTGCGAGGTCAAGCATGAGGGCAACATTCTCTGGCATGTGGATGGCGCCCACACCTCAGACAGCTTGAAAGTGTCAGCAAAATGGTTCTGTGACGAAGTCTCCAGTCGGTATGCCTGTTTTATGATTTTGTTCCATATTCCACTCATTTCATGATGCTAACCAACCCTTAGATCTGGTCCCCGCATCATGATCTTCAACCAGCAAGGCCGATCCGAGGCTGTTGACTTCCTCGAGTCCATTTGCAAAGCCGCCAAGCGAGATGGAAAACCCGCCTTTGACCACGTCATCTTCTGCACAAACGTCACTTACGCCGCGACCGGCTACAAGCGTGACTTTGTCAACCGCCAGTTTGACCCGGCTGAGATTGACAAGATGACTGTCCAGCACCGGTTCGCCGAGAAGTGGTCGTCCATGGACCCGGATGCCACCGTCAAGGTCATGCCGACCATTGAGCAGTCCATTGACTACGCGAGGGAGCTTGGCCAGGGACTGCCCGAAGGCGATGCCGTCTTGGCTTTCATCACGGGGAGTTTGCATCTGGTTGGTGGAGCGTTGGGCATTTTGGAAAAGGCTGATGCTCTGTAATGCGTTGTTTGAAATGACGAAATGTTTTGGGACCATGAATGGGAAACGAATGGCCAGACGAAGAAGGAGAAAGAAAAAACGAAACTATTTACAATAGACTATCGGGCTCCAAGGCCCGCAAGATACCCCCCACAAGATGTAAACTGCCCGTTACCAGGGTCTTGTGATTTGAACCCCTGTGATTGACAATCTGCCTCGCCCTTGTAATAGTGTCTTGAAGGTTGTCGAAAATCTCGGTACTGCACGCCGGTAAGTTTTCTCTTAAAACCGCTGCAGCGCTAGCCTGCACCTCCGTATCCCTCTGTTCTCCTTCAGCGGCCTTCTCCAGATCATTCCTCGTGAAGAGTGCGTGTATGAAGACGTTGTCCCTGCCTGCTGCCTGCCGAACAACTTCCAGAAAGCCCGCCAGGAGCTCCGAGGCATTGCGTTCTTGCTGGTTGAATACAAGAGTGGCAGACTCCTCGGGGCCAAGGGATTGAACGAACCATTTGGCTACCTGCTCCAAGCTGTCCTTGGTGTGTGCTCCGTCAAGATACCAACCGGAACAGCCGCTCCGAATAATCTCACACCGTCCTCGCAATGACGCCTCCTTTAATCCCTTGATCATCCTTTGAGGAATTTCTCGCAATGACGTTGCAGGGTCAGTTTCCATCCCCAAGTGCTCCCGCACGGCAAGGACCGCAAGCGCCTGGTTGTACTTTTGGAAATTACCAGCCAGCCTGCCCTGAACGCCGCCCCATTGCTCGACGAACATGTCGTCCACCTCGACAAGCACCGCCTTCTTTTCGGCGGCCCTCGATCGAAGAACCTCTCTCACCTCAGGTTTCTCGTCAACTCTCCGAACAAAGCCCTTGACACCGGGCTTGAGGATGCCGGCCTTGTGCCAGGAAATCTTTTCCACGGTATCCCCAAGCATGGCCACATGGTCAATGCCGAGCTGCGTAATCACCGACGAGGACACCGCTTCAGGCGGGAGCACATTGGTGGCATCGTACTCGCCTCCGATACCGCATTCCAGAACAACGGTTCCTACATTTTGCTGAAGGAATATGTGCCAGGCCAAGATGGTCAGAAACCGAAAGAAGAAAGGCTTAGACTTGGCCCCTTCGGCATCAGCCGTACTCATGCCCTCGGTCTTGGCCGCCTCGGTGAAGCGATCCCACAGTTCAAAGAAAGCTTTTGTGAATACTTCCTGTGACACAGGTTCGCCCTGGATGGCGATGCGCTCTCGAATGCTGACGAGGTGTGGGCTTGTGTAGGTCCCCACGGTGCCGTATTCGCGCAGCATCCCCGTCGCGAATGCGCTCACAGATCCCTTCCCCTTGGTCCCAGCGATGTGAATGTGTCGCAGGCGGGCGAGATCTTTAGGTGAGTACTCGGCACGCCGCAGCCATTCGAGAACTTCGGGAATGGCGGCAGCGTTCAGGTCTTTTGCTGGGGGCCCTGTGGCGGCAGCGGCATTTGGCTTGTCAAAGAGGTTGGTGATCTGGCGGTTTGAGGCGAGCACCGAGAGGAGGCGAAGGGCCTCGGAGTAGTCGCGAGCCATGGCACTATAAAATCGATGGGTTCCGAGTCGCGGTGACAGGCGTGGTGCCATGGCATTCCGAGCCAACAAACTGAGGTGGCTCATGGTAACTGGGATGGTGGCATTGTGATAACTGCGCACTTGAGCTGTCCAATGCGATGCTCTCACTGCCGTGCAAGAGACGGCCAATAGAAGCCTATGGTTGTATGAGTGGAGCGGGAATGCCGATGAGGTTTTTATAATCGGTGTCATGAATGGCTAGTGTTGGGTGTGTTTTGCCATCGCCAACATCTACATTGTGTGGGGTTGGCGTCAATCATCAACTATCTTCGGAATAACGACCCTGGCACATGACAACATAAATGCAGATATTTCGGTTTCACCATAAATGCAAATAAACATACGAGCTTTGATTGATTAAGGAATGCTTTTCACACTGACTGCCATGCCTTCATTGTCTATTCCTATCTAATACACGGGTGTATAACCCTCTCTCTAGACATGACACCTCCCAGAACCTGTTACACGACAAATCCAAAAGTCCCTTAATCCACGCGTAAGCTCTGTAGTCGCGCCTCTGTAGCGATAACCTATTTTTTTTTGTTAGCAAACCAGGAAAAGGCAAACGAAGCCATTGCGAGAGTCAACTTACATCAAGAGCCTGCTGAACCTCTAACACTTTGCGAACTTCACCGAGCCAATCCTTGCTCAGCGTCTTGGCCCAACCCGTAAGACCAGTCACCTCCCGGGCAGCAGAATCCAGATCACCCTCCTCTAGATAGGTTTGGGCACGGGTAAGGATGCTTTCCACATCGTCACCGTCCGCAAGACCCTGCTTCTTGAACATGACATGACTGAGGACCCAGCTGGAGGCATGGCTGGCCACACCCGCCTCATCAGGAAGCAGCGAGGCCTTTCGAACCTCACTGGCGACACGGCGGAATCGGTCAATAAGCTGGGCTGAGGTGGGGATACCGCGTTGGTAGGCGGCGGGGTTCACAGAGGCGATGGCAGCATCAACGACGGGATCGTCGGAAGCAATCTCCCTGAGAGCAACAAGCTCTCGGATGAAGGGGCGCGGGTGTGTACCGTTCTCAAGACTGGCACGCACGGCCTCGACAGCAACGTGTAGCTGCTGAGTCTTGAGGTTGGAGTCGACAACCTCGTTCCATCCGGTGGTGAGCTTCTCCAGGTCGGCAACGGCTGCTGACAACTCATTCAGCTTGCCCAGACGGCTCTCACGCTCCTTTTCGACGTGCTGGTTCACCTCATTGACAAATTCCTTCTTGAGGGCGATGGCCTGCTCGAGGAGCTGGTTCTGGAGCTTTTGCTCATTCAGTTGCTGCTCGCGCTCAAGGAGGGTCTTGGCTCGTTCCTCGTAGTTTTCGCGAACCTTCTTCATCTCCTCCTCGAACTCCTTGCGCCATTGAACTTCTTGCGTCACCATGGTAGCCTCAACCCGCTCGATCAGATCGGTGGCCGCCTTGTCGAACTCACCAATCTTCTCCCGAACTTGGCCGGCAGCCTTCTTTTCCAGCTCGGTCTTCAGGGCCTTGAGCTTGTTACCAACCTTGGAGACCTCGCCCTTGGCCTTGTTGACGGTGGAGGAGTAACGGCCATGGGCACCGTCGGCGTTGATCACAAGAATGAGATCGTTCAGCATGTGAACCAAGTCTTGAATAATGGGCTCCTTTGCGTCTTCCAGGGAAAAGAGATCGATGGGCTTCAGAGGAGGGAACTTGGATGGCTCATTGACCTCGGGAGCCTTGAAAGCGACCTCGACCTGGGGAGCGGGAGCCTTCTCAACGACCTTGACAGGCTTGGGCTCAGCGGGCTTGGGAGCGGGAGCCTTGGCAGGCGGTTCAGGCTTGGACTCCTTCTTGACAACGGGGCCGGCGCTGGAGCGACGGCCTGTCTCCCCAGCGTCGGCAACTCTCCAGGAAGCGCCGCTCTGGGCCGGGATCTTTACAGGGGCATCTGAATCTCGGATTTTGGAAGCGCTGCTAGAGGACTGAGGGAACTTCTTCTTGAACTCCATCTCCTCCAGGTAAAGCACGGCCTGCTCTCCAAATGGGACATATCGAGTGAAGAAGTCGTGGAAGCCGTCGCTGATGCGAGAATACCAAACTCCTCCAGCAAAACCAACCACTCCAAGGAGGACCAGGGTGTATAGCAGATTCTTGAGTCTGCGGAAGAAGCCCTTCTTCTTGGGTGCCGGAGGGGTTTGTGTCGCAGCCTTAGTCTCGCCAATGTCGTCAATGGTGGTCTGGGGAGCTCGCGTAGAGGTGAGGGTCTCGGAGATGGGCTTCGCGGGGTCCGATTCAGGCTTGTTCTGGATAGCGTAGTGGCGCTGGAAGAGAAGGGTTAGCAAGGCCATTCAATCAGCAGATATCTGGAAACGCGACATACCTGACCCAGAGAGCCGGCTCGCTGCGAAGCCGCAATTGGCCATTGGCGGGCGGCAGAGGCCGGAACGGACCTTCTGCCGATTACCCTCACAGACCGAAGCGATGTTCGCAACATGAGGGAGTGCAATGGCGAACGAGTCGCTGGATGTGATGTGGTGGAATTCGGTTAGATGGAGTTGGGAGCTCTCAAAAACGCTCAGGGCAAAAGTTCGGGTAAAGACCAGCTTCGGGTCCGCCAGAACGCAAGTTCACTAAAGCGCCCGCTAAGTGGTTCGATACTCAGTGACAGATGCCGAACGGTAGGAACCGGGTGCGACACGATAAAAAAAAAGCGTAGAAAAAGAAAAAAAAAAGATAACCAGGAGTTGGTCGGATATTTGACCCTTCACCTAAACAACAGTTCTCTTCTATCTTGACATTTGGAAGTGGTCTAAACTGCATCAATGATATGATATATCGTGTTTAGATGGTGGATTATCAAAGCACGTCATCGACTCCTAGGCTCATCAGACAGCTGTCGCCCAACATGCAAGACCAGACACTCTAGCAAACAGCCATCTATTTAGACGCTGAAATCCATGAAAAATGCTACAGAGCGCCTCGTACAAAATCGACCTGCTATCCCGTCTCAAGAACCCTTCTATCGCCTGATGTGTCCTAAAATGTCGACCCCGAACTAGTAGCCGGCATCCGAAGAACTACTCAGACATCCGCAACAAACTCAAGTTCGGTATTAAAAAGTATGGACTGGTCCCCCTCCAAACCCAAAGACTCCAAGGAATATGTGACGCACTCCAGCTCGACTAGCCAAGCTGGAGTCTGAATGACGGTTGTCTACGCCAAGCTTCATGCTGAACATTCTCGTATGAATTGTCGGAAGGGCTCAGTGAAACGATCCCTCATCTGGTATTCCCGACACCGTAACGAATTTAGCAGCTGCAAGGTCCACTCATGTTGGTGTTGTTATTCTCTGGGGCCAGACTGACGCCTGGTCGCTGGCCTGGGCGAGCATGCCTGGGGCCGGCCTGGTCCAAGGGCAATTTCTTGGCAATGGCTGTGAAGAGGTTCTGGACATTTTCAGCTGTCTTGGCGGATGTCTCAAAGAAGAGAAGGCCGGCTTCGTTAGCATACGCCTCGGCATCGGCGGTAGGGATGCTGCGCTTGTCAGGCTGCTCGGTAACCAGATCCAGTTTGTTGCCAGCAAGCGCAATGATGATGTTCTCGTTGGCCTGGCGCTGGAGCTCCTTGACCCAAGCCTTGGCCTTGTCTAGTGATGCCTGCAAAGGTGGTTAGCCCGGATTGGAGGGGAAAAGAGATGTGCAAGCTGAGCATCATACAGATTGAGTGATGTCGTATACAACCACAGCGCAGTTGGCGTTTCGGTAGTACATGGGCGCAAGTGACTTGTAACGCTCCTGACCTGCGGTATCCCAAATCTCAAACTTGACTGTCGTGTTCTCATCGAGGGAAATGGTCTGGGTAAGGAAGGCAGCGCCGATGGTGGACTCGCGATAAGAATCAAATTGATCCTGGAAGAATGGTCAGCGCCAGTATATTGGAACAGGATATTTGGTTCAAAAGTACCTTGACGAATCGCAGGACTATTGAGCTCTGGGCAGATGGGTTAGTTCGTTGCGATGTAATGCACAGATTCATTGCCATTTACCTTTCCGACGGCAGACTCGCCTGTGATAGTAGGTTAGCAGCAGGACAGGCAAGTGGTGAGGCTGATGAGGCAGCTGGGGGTGGACGGACCAAGAAGAACCAGCTTGAATTGCGCGAAGCGGGTGTTGATGCCGCGGGCGCCGGCGGGAGGTGCTCGAGAGGCCATGGTGATTTGAAAAAGTGATATGTCAAGGTGTAGTGATCTAGAGAGCTGCTACGGCGGCAGCGGAGGCGGTATGGTGGGTGATGTTGGGGAGTCGGACGTGGCCTGGACAACGGACGTGCAGCGCTAGAATCGGCAGAGGGGGGATGTCGTCAAAATCGATCGCAGAGAAGGTAGGGGGGCGAGTTGTGGGCGATGGCGGAAAATGCAACGAAATCGGAACAGCGGGAGAGGTGAGGATGAGGATAAAGGTCAGTTGCGGAAGATGGCGAGTCAAGGGTTCTTGGATGGCGACGTCGATGAAGGGACTAAAGTGACTGCCTTGGGACTTGACCTCTGGGTGGCCAGGACGGACAGCGGACGGTGCACGGTGGACGCTGACTGGCTGGACTCCAAGGCACACAGGTCAAAGTCGGTCAGGCTACTACTTAGAGAGGTCGAGGCAGGGCCAGTATGGGAGATAGGTACCTACTGACGGTACTGAGAAAAGCCCGTCCACCACTGCCAGAACCAGCAGGGTACGTACCTGCCCTGCCTCTCGCCGGTCCCGTGCCCGGTTCATCAGTTCTACGAGTCTGCGAATGGGTGGGTGCAAGGCTGGGGGGCCATACATTGACGCAGTCGCAATCTCGGGAGGGGCACGAGGTACCTATCACAACAAGGGTGGTGGTACTTGCTGCATCTCAGGGTGTGTACAAGTCGGTACCTTCAGCCACGAGAGGGACCTTGCATGAGCCACCCTCCCTGATGAGATAATCTGAGACTCTTTGATGAATGTGGCTCGTTCCCGCTGTGGCGATCTGTACTCAACCATGACCATGATCAGTGTGGCTCGTGCTGTGGCATCCAGTGTAACCACGCTGAAGCTACCCGCCCACTCTCCGCCGCACTGGCCTGGTTGTGACGTGCAGCAACGTGGCGGTGCCAATGTAAGCTTCGCTGGCCTCAGCACGCACCACACACCGTCTTGGATCAATCAAGCCTCATGCCCTTTTCGAGCTTTCCCGTTCTTCCGCCAACACACGCTCCTTTTTTCTTGTCCTTTCCCACTTCGCTGACCTGGTTGTAAGTAGCCCTAGGGCCACCAGTTAACAAGGCTCTCTAGCCACTTTTGTCCTTTTTTGAGTCGTTCCTGGATTCCGGAATCCAGCATACAGCTGCCGCAATGGCCCACCTTCAAACCTCGAAACTGCCGTACCGCGACATCAACGTCAAGGTCGCCAACGATTCGTACACTTTTACGTCCCCTTCTTCTCCCGATGCGCCAGCACTGGTGATTGATCGTCCTACCGGAGACGTGCGCTTGAGCGACAGCACCTCCGCGGCTGCCAAGAGAGCATCGCGTGTCTCCAGCATCGCCGGTATCCTGGGAATCATCCAACTTCGACTCGGTTTGTCACTGCCTTGCTACGGACGCATATTTTAAACGAACCATGACAACTGACGAATTCTAGACAAATATGTAATTTTTATTACAAAGGCTCAGCCTGTTGGCCGTCTCAAGGGCCACATGATTTACAAGGTGGTCTCGACGGACATTATGCCCATGCGCGAGCGTCAGATCCACGATCCTGACGAGGATGTCTTCATTGAACTTCTCAAAACCTTCCTGGCGAACGGACCTATGTACTTTTCTTATTCCATTGATCTCACAAACTCGTTCCAGCGCCAGGCTCAGGCCGACCTCTCAAAGCCTTTGTGGATGAGAACCGACGATCGCTTTTTCTTCAACAAATACCTCCAAACAGACCTTATCAACTTTCGCGACCGAGGATCCCGATCGCAGCCTGGCACCCAACCAGGAATTGACCCCTATATCCTGCCCTGCATCTTTGGCATGCTCGAGATTAAGCCTACTACCTTCAAGAGCAAACCCCTGACACTAGCGCTCATCTCACGACGATCGCGCCACCGAGGCGGCACAAGATACTTCACACGTGGTCTAGACGAGGAGGGCCACGCCGCCAACTACAACGAGACAGAACAGATTGTTATCCTGAACGATAGCAATAGCGGGTTGGGAGGTTATGCTGGAAGTTCTGATATGCAGAGCGGCAAGTACGGCGCTGGAGCTGGACAGGAGATGCAGATCTTCTCTTATGTTCAAACCCGAGGCAGCGTCCCCGCATACTGGGCTGAGATCAACAGCTTGAAATATACCCCAAAGATCCAGGTCAGAGCTGTTGAGAATGGCTTGTCAGCAGCCCAAAAGCACTTTGACGAGCAAATCCGTCTATATGGCGATAACTGGCTTATCAACCTGGTGAACCAAAAGGGTCGCGAGCGCCGCATCAAGGAGGCATACGAACAGATGGTTGAGAAGCTAGTCTCTTCGCCCAAGGAATCTCGAGAGGCCGACTTGCTCACGGAAGAGAAGTTTACTACGGTTCAGCCTCAAACAAGCCGTCAAGCGTTTGACCGCCTGCACTATGTGTACTTTGACTACCACAGTGAGACCAAAGGGATGAGGATGGACAAGGCTTGGGCCCTTATTGACAGACTGGCCGACGCTCTCGAGAAACAGGGTTATTTCCGCGCCGTTGATACACCATCGAGCATCGACGGCAACATTGATGCTCGTAGTTATCAGACCAGCGTCATGCGGACCAACTGCATGGATTGTCTTGATCGTACCAATGTTGTTCAGAGCATGTTTGCACGTCACGTACTCAACCGCATCTTTGAGGATGTTGGCTTCCTGTCTCGAGGTTCATCATTCCGCGACGAGGACGAGGCCTTTGAGAACCTTTTCCGCAACCTATGGGCCGACAATGCGGACGTCATCTCGACCGCATACTCGGGCACTGGTGCCATGAAGACAGACGTCACCCGCACGGGTAAGCGCACCAAGGTCGGCGCCCTTCAAGATGGTCGTATTGGTATCACACGATACTTCCGCAATAACTTCTTTGACGGCCCCCGTCAAGACTCATTTGATCTTTTCTTGGGTGCCTACCAGCCCGGCACCACCAACATTGGCACCACTCTGGTCTTTACTGACCGTCGGCCCGTCCTCATTCAGGCTATCCCCTATATTCTGGCCTTCAGCGTCTTCGTTCTGCTAGTCAGCCTCTTTACCCGCCGTGCGCCGGACGCCAGCGTCCTCCCCATGCGTTTGTTCATGATTTTCTGGTTTGCCGTTGCGGCTTGGTCTTTCAGCTTTGTCTGGGGACACGGTATGCTCTACGTAAGTTAGCCTTTGGTTTACCCGAAAAGTTTCACACAGTATCCATAGTTGGAACCTAACACGAATATTACAGGTCAACTGGCCACGCCTGAACCCTCGTCCATATGCCGTTGAGGGCTACAATGAGCACTACTCGAAGGCCCGCAAGGATACCGTGGTCGGATCCTTTGTGGCCAAGCACGAGCGGGGACTCAGCACGGCGCGCTACCTCAACGCTGAAGAAGGCAAAAAGAGGATCGAATGAACGAACGTCTGCGAATGGACCAGCATCTTTCTTGTTCCCTTTATTTTTTCCTGTTTCTTTTTTTTTTTTTTTGGATGGACGGATTCCTTTGTACTTGGTAACTTAGTAGGGAAGGGGGTTCCCCACCTGCTCGCTCGAGAGCGTGGAACTGTTCGAAAACAGTCGTTCACTTGTAATAACTAGTAGCTACTTAGTAGAATGGCTTCATCCGAGGGATGCATACACTTTGTAATACGATGGGTAGAGAGGCGGGGTGTAGTGTGAGAATAAAAAGAGATGGTAACTTTGTCTCAATTATAATAAATGTTCGAATTACAGAAGAATGACGGGAGGAAGAAGACAAAAAAGAATTTAAAAAAATCAACCCAACCCTGTTGGTGAAATTATTCGCTTATGCAATTGTCGCAACACGCCGTGCCATGCAAAATGATGATGTACTTTAGTTGAATCCCACACGCCTCCTCATGCCTCTTCTTCGCTCCCTCAGAAAAATAGGGGTATCAAAACACGACTCCCAATTCACTTAGGTATCCAATAAAAATAATGACAACAATCGGTGAAAGGAAATTTTGATGGAGCTGCTGTGTGAAGATTTCCAGCCCCTGCGGGTGAGAAAAAAAACAATGAAAAAAAAGTAGGATCCCCAGCAGTGCACGCTTGGTTATATGCGGTGCTCGTCAACTCATTGGGCATGACCGCATACTTCACAGCCATAACAGCCATCGGATCCCGCTCAAGCCAGCGTGTCCGATGCCCAGGAAGATACGGAAAATGGTGACGACGAACCAGACATACCACATAAAACCAACAAGCGCCCATTCGACGGCAGACCACATGCCACGGCGGACCCATCTGAATCGTCTGCGTCGGTTTCTGCTCAGCTCTTCGATCAAGTCAACAACCCGCTTAACCTTGAGCAGCTGGCCCAATGCAAGGTCCTTGCCGGTCTCGTCGGCGAGGTCTGCCCCCTCTCCGGTCATGCCGGATAGATCGTCCGCAATGCGCGAGCGAACACACCATATGCGTTCCTCGAGCTTTGGGCGTGTCTCGTTGTTAAACCGATCGGCTGATACTTGCCACCGCTCAATCTCTGTTTCAATAGCGATGCTAAGCGTTTGGCTTGCGAGAGGATAATGGTCACAAAAAGGAATTTCCTGGTCAGCAGGCAAAGAAGCTTTTGGGGTGAGCCTTGCGATTTCACCCCATGGAACTCCGGCAATATTAGATCGCGGGGATTTGCCCGGGCTGAGCAGGCTACCATCGGCAAGGGGCTTCTTGGCCTCTTGAGCCCGGCGAGATATTTCCATGGCCTTGATTCCCGATGTCAGGAGTAAGGTTCGTAGTCGAGCAATTTCTCTCTTTGAGAACCGACACTCGCGCGGCGGAGCCTGGTCGGCAATCGACCATTTTCGGGTCCTGAAGCTATCGGGCTCATTGAACCGAACTATTGATGCTCCGGACTTGGAATTCTTGTCAATGGCTCGGGCGCTATCTGGTGCGCTTTCTTGACATGACTCCACTTCCGACGGTTCAACTGCTGTAACAACTTCCTCGACTGGACTAGGAACTCCGGAAGCAGTTGGGTTCGGCACTTCTAATCTCAACGGCTTAGCGGGGAGGCGAGGCTGCGGGCTTTGGGGTCGATTTTCCATCCCCTGCTTCTGCTCCGCGCTTGCGACCCTACCATATGATTCCGCCAAAGGCTGGAACTGAGGCATGGCATCCAAGAAATGTTTGGTTTGGTCTTGGGGTTCGTTATTTCGCCGAGAGCTTGTCCTCGACAAGTTGAGCGACAGTCGTGCTCGTCCTTTGATACCCTCAGTCTCCGACTCGTCAGAGAGAGCATCTAGCTGGGTCTCATAAGTGCCGTCTTTCTTCCACAATATGTCTCCCAGCCTTGAGACTCCACCTCGAATCACAGTGTCGATTCGAGGGCCCTTGAAGATCCCGCGCAGACCAATTTGGTCCTCAGCTCTTGTTCGTAAGCTATTCGTACGATGGTGTTTGTGCCGGCCGTGGGCTGATCGGGTACGCGACAGGTTCCTTTCCGGCAAAATCTTGATGTCGCCAGGGGCATAAGCCTCCTGGAGAGATAATCGATGATCAGACTCATCCGCCTCTTCCGCTTGGGATTCAGTACCTTCATCCCGAGCTTTGTCTCGAAATACCTTCTTCTTAACTTTTGTAAAGGGGTTTCGCGATGGGGATGAAGCACGGCTGGACGGCGCGGAAAGCTCCAAACCAGCCGGTGGGTTCGAAAGTGTTTTCTGGATTGGGTTCAGTTCTGGCGACATTGGCTGAGGGGAATCAATATCGTCCGATGCATTCCTGTGCCGCCTCATTGTCCCATCTTGCTTATTGGCATGATGTCGAGGAGACAGTTCCATCTGAGGCTTGTCTTGAATAGATCGGTGATCAGAGTCACTTGGATCCGTCAAGGACCACTTTCTATTACTATTTCGTTTCGATAGTAAGCTGTTCTCGGGTGTTGCAGAACTATCTGGCTGTGTGTAATCCGAGTCCACTTCTGGAACGTGGGAGAGGCGTTGTTTTGCTTCCTGGGCAATCATCTCCAACATCTGTTTCTCAAGCAAGTCGTTGGTGTGGCTAGATATGGTTCCAGAGCGGCCAGCACGCGTTCGTTTGGATTTACCTTCACTTTTGACATCGTCATCACTACCGGAGTCAGAAGTCGAATCTCTTCTCGAGCGCAGGAAGTCATGGGAACCATGATGGCTATGAGTCGAAGCAGTATGTCTGTGAAGAGTGCCGCCGATGCTATGCAACTTCTGCTTCGCCCGTTCTTTGGCACTACTTTGAGACACCTCCGTGTCTGGTCTGATTAGTTTCAGGTCCTTGGCCTCCTGGGACGCTTCACCATCTTCAAGTGTTTTCGTGTTGAATGGGCTCACACCGGGTCCGAGGTCATCGTCCGCTTGTCGTGATATTGGTCGACTGAGAACAGCACCGTCGGAGAAGATTTTGAACCACTTTCGATCCTCAATCAGCTGCTTGTGATGGTCTTGTTCTAACCAATATGCGTCTGCTACAAGGTCACACGGTTCGAAGAACCAGTCAACTCGAGGACGCCGAACACGCAACGCCGCCTTGGGGTTAGACTCCAGCGACAACTGGGATTGTACTTGGTCAGCGGTATGGTACGCAGGCAAAACAGAATCCCCATCGCCAGAGAGCACATTTAAAGTGTTCGCTCGATGAGAAGCTTTTTCGACCCATCTCCTCACAGATTCGACGTCGGCAAACCCCTGAGTTTCGCCATCAATAACCATTCTTTCTCTAGCCCGGACTTTTCGGTTGCGGATATATTGCAAAGGGTTGTACTCTCGCCCGGTGTGGTGAAAGGGGTCGGAGAATCCAAGCTTGGTCGACTTATCATTGGCGGGTGAGCTTGGAGGACTTGAGGCAGAAGGCCGGTTCGGTCCAGGTTTCAAAGGAGGAAGGATGTCCAGCAACTGTCGGTACTGGGCCATCAGCTCGAGGTGTTCTCGAGCCTTCTGCGCTCTTGCTAGAGTCGAGGTAGAAAAATGATATCGATAGGCCTCGTTGCTAGCATCAACGAACGGAGACCTGATGGGACTGCTGGACCTGCCACTGGGTAATCGGGGAGTAAGAGCCTGTGGGGGCTTGGGCGATATGTTTCGCATCGTTTTTCGCTGTTGTTGGAGATGGGTTTTGATGTTGCTCGCTGGGGGGGTGTCTTGTACTGGGGCCAAACGAGGCGGGTTCGTACGGGTAATGTTGCGCCGGGAGGCTATTCGCCTCGACTCACTCAGATTCAGCGCCATGTTCACAATCTGCGTCGAGTCAACATCCAGCGCGGAAGGGCCCTGCTGGGTTGCGTTCGGCCTGCGGGAGTGTCCATCTCTCTTCCTGACAAACAAGTCCTCCTGTGAAGTATCAGGAGATACCACCCGAGGCCGGTTCTTGCTTCCGGTGCTAATGCCGAGGCCATAGCCTTGGCTTCCGCCAGGCAGCGGTTCGGCCGCATCCTTTCCCTTCTGATGCGCAGAACCCCGGGGCAGTCTCTTGGAATGACCATAGTCGTCGTCTCCGACTACGGCATCCTGTAGAAGAAAGGCGCCGCCTGACGGAGGCTTGTGCGTCCGTCTCGATCGTTTTGCACGAGCGGCAACCTGAGCAGCACCCTGGCCGGCATCGCGAGGCTTTGGGTTCAATCGAGGGAGAAGCTCGTCATCGGAAAAAGCAAGAGGTCGATCGGGGGACGAAGGAGCATTAAGCAAAGCGCCGATGGTGGTGGGCTCGGGCCTTGAAGCGTGGTCGTAGCTAAACCTCGTCGGGGCCTCGGGCGTGACTGGGCCATCTCGTCTCCCGTACGCCGCAAGGGTCGAGGGGACGCGCTTGTCCGTCATCGCGCGCAGCTGTTACATGCCAGACTCGCACTCGCTGATGGGAGGCGGTTTTGTCTTTAGTAGAGGCGGCGGGAGCTGTGCAGCATTTTCTGGCGTCGGTTCCGGAGAGAAGGGAGGGGCGTGTTCGTGTCGAGCTAGCTGGCAACGGGGAGGGTTGTCGGGACGAAGAAGGGCGGAAGAATGTCGAGAATAGAGTGGCCAGTGTGAGCGGGATCCGGTCGGAGGGGGACGAAAAGACCCTTTGCTCACGGACTCATGGCAGATTTCGTATGGAGGCGCGGGGATTAAAATGCTTGGTCTGGCATAACTGCTGGGAACTGGATTTGCATCAAGTCCTGATGTTGCGTTGCACCCTGCAGGCCGGCCCCTGCCTTGTCTTGGGTTTGGTCGTCACGGGGCGGCAGCCGGGTGGCTCCCTATAGAGTAGCCACTAAGGTACCGCTAAGGTTTGCCGGGGGGGCACAATAAAGTCGCCTTTGGGGGCCATTGTGGGTCGAGGAACACCTGTGAGGGTGGCCAGTTCCGCGTTTGGGCACTCCCAGCTAGGTGCTGACTGCCTCTATGCGTCTGGGAAAGAGCGCCGCAAGGCCAGGCGGATCCCAATTTGGAAAACAAGGGTCAGCGACCGAGAAGCTCTGCAATGCCGATATTTGCGATTGGTTTCCAGGATGTGATCCTCGCCCATATTCGATCTGAGATTTACTTTTCCCCCGGGTATTTCTGATAGCCGCCACTTCCCCTCCGCAGCACTGACATTGTCTGCGCTTCTTTGTTCTCCTTTGCCCGTGTCCGGATCGCTAGACTAGTCTTTGACATCACTTGTGGTTCTGCCAGCTCTTACCGCTTACTAAGTGCCGCGGACGAAGGCTAATTGCTGCATCGGGAGTACCTTGGTTCATCACCACCTACCAAGCCGGCAAGGTGCCTAGGTAACCATGTGGTACGAGCGCGTCCATCCCCATCGCATGTGTTCGGCACATATTCCGAGGCACAGCAAGCACCCATCACGATAACGAAGCACCCAGACAAAAGAGACGCTGATGTCCAGAGTCTTGGATCGATCGTCTGTGAAACATCTCAAAGGGCACGCTGCTGAAACACACAGGAGAGCTACAGTCTGGGATGTCGACTCATGTCCACCATGGGAACCACTGCCAACCTTGTTGACAACCAATCCGGAGGTCGGCCCTCATCCGCCTCGCCACGCCTTGTTGGACACTTATTATGTATGCTTGACATTGGCATGCGTGTACCTGGCACACCAACACACCCTCTTCAGGCTGTGTGCCCAACGTCTCCGACATGCGGCAGTCCTGGCATCCCTGGCCGCCTATTTCAACCAATCCCCACCACAATCAATGAACGCAGTTGGCTCAAGGGGCCGATATTAATTGTTGCTGTCCTTGAGAAAAATAACATGCGTTATTTCGGCACTTCAGTAGTTCGATTCTTGATCAGGCCCCAGTATCCCAGCCATAGCCATCGCGCACTCTGATGTGATGCCAGGCCCCTGCCCAACTGATCCTACGAAGGAAACCCTGTGATTCGCGCCCAGATCTTTGGGGGGGCGAAACAGTGACGCACTTGTCACCTCGATTTCGTCAACACGTGCTTATTCCGGAAAAGCCGCGGTAGCCAAGCCAGACGTGAAAATTTGCAAACGTGCAACTCTCGCTGTGTTGTCCGAGGGGCTGAGTGACACAAATCCAAACAAAAAAAAAATCAAGTTAGACATGGGAGGGATGGATTTTCTTGGCTCCTTTGCAGATGCAACCCAATTTCCCCCCCCCTTACGTGTACTTGGCCACTTCCTGCGAGCCGTACTGGTGTGCTGTGCAATCAGTGGCTTGTCATACTCTATCACATGAAAATTGTGCTGCATCAAACGCGGCAACTGAGACACACACAACGGTTCTTTTTCTTGTCCACCATCCAACATAGTCCAAGCTGAATTCAGCTGCGGCGGTGAATCACCGCCGCAGCCCAGCAGTCACCATTCAGTCATGCGCCTGCCCAGACACCATCTCTCGCTTCCGCCCCTGTTAGTCCTTCCCTGGTCGCCGTGCCTATTATAGATGCCTCTACTTCTCTCCGGGGTGCATTACAGTGTACACCCTCTGCACCGCCAGTCATTCAATAATATATGATACATAATACATTCACACATTTACTACTATTGTACATGGTTGGAGATTGATGGGTATATCTTATCACTCCACGATGTCGTCGTCAACCATTTGCACAGACTCCTTTTTCCGTTTCCCTGTTGAGACATGTTTTCTCCTTTCGCTTAGGCGGCTGCAGCTGCCGAACCAACCACCTCGTCGCACCGGCTGCATAGATCGTCCTCGGACGGCGCCACGTATCGCCAGCACCTGGAGCACTTCTCCTGCTTCGGAGGAAGCACGTGGATCTTGACTTCCGTGCCCTGAAGATTGAATTCCTGCTCGTATGCCCAATCCTGGTCCAGAGGGATCTGCTGGTTAATGTCCACAGACGACACGACAAATATAGCGTCCAGTTCATCCGCGTACCGCTGAAGAACCTCGGCCACTCTGTTGCTGTTTTCAGTAACAATATTGACCGAGCACTGCAGAGAGCTTCCTAGTGCCTTGTCGCTTCGGGCTTGCTCAAGGGTAGCCTTAACCGCGTTGTGTACTTCTGTCATGACTGTCATGTCCTCGCGTAGAGTTGTTTGGGAAAGCGTCAATCGCGCGGGGTCAACTAGAGACGAAGTATACAGCTGTCGAGCCGGGTTTTCCAACGATCTGTCGCTCTAATTAGCTTGTGACATGGACCGTTGGTCGATGATTACTCACGTGTCCTCAGCCATCCAAGCCGGCCGATGTGACCAGGCTTCTTCAACCATAAGCGGCGTGATCGGGGCAAGCATACGCAGGAACCCGATGAAGATGGGCTCCAGAATGCCACCACCATCACCACAGTAAAGCCGATCCTTGAGGGCCTCAAGATAAAACGCGGAGAGTTCAGTTGCAACCCAACGGTTGATCACACCAATCGCCCTGTGAAACTCGTAGTTGTCATAAGACTCCATAACCTGAGACATGGTGTCTTGGAGTTGAACCAGCGCAATTTGGTCCAGCTTCGTTAGTGGACTCTTACGGGCGTCTTGGTTCAGTGAACCCAGAAGCATCTTAATGATTGTTCGGTACTTGATCAATGACGTATGGACAGGCTGTAGGATTGTCTGTCCAATAAGCACATCAGATGTGAAATCGGCGCTCGCTGCCCACATCCGAATAGCATCGGGACCAAGACCATCAAACTTCTGGCCTTGCCCTTTGCCTTTCACTTTTACGGGACCCAGAAGGCTGCCATCCATAACTTGCTGGGGAAGATACATGTTGCCAAGCGATTTTGACATCTTCTTACCTTGCCCATCCAATGTGAACCCGTGTGTAATCAGTGTCTTGAATGGTGCCAATATTTTGCTGGAGTCTTTCTTGTCCAACTTCTGGGTAGCAACGTATGTCAACAAACTGGACTGAAACCAGCCTCGATGTTGGTCGGAGCCCTCGAGGTAGACATCGGCCTGGCCTTCGGTTTCAGTCCAACTACTGCCGCTATCAAACCAAACATCCATTGTGTCAGTCCCACGACGATATTTGCCAGTCAAGGAGGGTGCGATCCAAGCTGGATCATCAGGGCTGTCAGAAAACCAGGCCGACGATGTTCGTTCTTGCATAACAGAAATTATATGTTCGATTGATTCCGGAGTCATGACGGAGTTTCCACTCTCATCGTATAAAGCAGGAATCGGAACTCCCCAAGATCTCTGGCGTGAGATGCACCACTCGCTACGGCCTTTGACAAAACTCTCGAGGCGGATTCTACCAGCCTCGGGAACAAAGCGCACGTCACGAAGAGCGGCCAGGGCATCATCTTTGATACTTCCAACATCAGCAAACCACTGGGCAGTGGCCCGAATCACAACAGGCCTCTTCGTGCGCCAGTCGTAAGGGTACTTGTGGCGCAACTTGTGAGTTCCCAGCACGTCGTCCGAGACCAAGTCTAGAACGGACTGACTTCCGCCATCTAAGATAGATGGAGCCGACGTTAGTTTCTCTGGGTCATCAGGATATGCTTCGTTTGTGAAAAATCCACCATCGTCGATGGGTGCAAAAGCTTCAATGCCATGTAAGGCACAAACCTCGTAGTCGTCTTGACCATGCCCAGGAGCGATATGCACCAGACCAGTACCGGATTCAGAAGTGACAAATCCCGCTTCAATGATGGGCTGTGATGGTGCAGACTGGCCTCGTAACTTATTGTGATATTGTAGGCCTACCAAATCAGATCCACGAATAGACTCTACCACTACTTCGAACTCGGGAAGCATTTTCCTCATGCCTTCCACACGCTCTGTGGCAACTAGGAAACCATCCGATCCTACACGTATCACCGAGTAGGTGAGATCGTTGTGCACAGCAATAGCCTTGTTGGCAGGCAAAGTCCAAGGAGTGGTTGTCCAAATAGCAGCATAAAGATTTCCTTGAAATTTGGATAGTTCTGGAATAGATGACCAATCGGAAACAATTGGGAATCGTATGTATGCAGCCGTGGATATATGGTCATCTCGGTATTCCAATTCGGCTTCGGCAAGTGCAGTTCGAGACGATGCTGACCAGTAGACGGGTTTGTGTTTGCGATACACCAATCCCTGACGAACCAGGTTTTGGAACACACGCAATTGTCTAATCTCGAAGTCTTTATCCATTGTAGTCCATTTCTTCTCCCAGTCTGACATAACAGCGAGTGACTGGAAGCTCTTCATCTGGTCCTTGACCGTCTTTGAAGCCAGGCGCCGTGCAATATCCCGAATTTGTACGGGATTTAGACCTTTCGTGCTGCTTGTTCCAAGTGCTTTCATCTCAATTGGGAGCCCGTGGCAATCCCAGCCTGGCCTGTATGTAACTCTTCGCCCTTGCTGCACCTTGACCCGAATAATCATGTCCTTGAGTATCTTGTTGAGGGCGTGGCCGACGTGAAGGTCGCCATTGGCATATGGCGGCCCATCATGGAGGACAAAAGGCGTATTTTCCGGTCGGTAGCTCCTTTGCCAAGCGTAGAGTTCATCGGTGGACTGGCGGTGCCATTGCTGTTGGAGCTTGGGGTTCGGACGAGCACTAGGAAACCAATTAATTAGCGCCATGCATTTCACAGATGCCATTGGGGACAATGGATGGAGCATACGGAAAACTTGACCTAGGCAGCCTCAAAGTTGACTTCCAGGATTTGGACATGATGGGCGGTGATCATGTCGCGAGGTGCGTGGCAATGACTCTGCGATCGAACCTCGATATCGAAAGATGGTGTTGAGTATTACTGGCGGCTGTGGAAGAATTTTAGCGCCAGGCGGCACACCCGAGCTATCGCGCGTCTGCGAAGGCGCCCTGCAGGCGGGGTTCTGGGCTAGCTGCAAGGCTACTAAACCACTGAAGATTTAGCGCTCCGCCCACAGCTTCAGTGGCAGCCTGGCCACTTTACTGGGCTGCGTCATTGCAAACGCGAAACGGCCATGCTCACTTTCGCAAACTCATTCGCGCTGACTCGCCTCTCAGTCAACAGCGCAAAAAAACATGGCTCCTATTCGCCGATATCTTAGGATATCGAAATTTTCAGTTCTCGAGTGTCGAATCTACCTTGACAACCCTGCATTGGCCCAATCATGGTTGCTCAACCCTCGGAATCCGATATTACCCAGAGTCATTGAGAGTATCCGTCCACTTGTGCTTCCTAAGCTGCGTGAGGAAAGGGAGAGAGCCAAGAAAAAGAGCACTAAGAAGAAGGCGGTAAAGGATGTGATAGTTGCGGGTACGGTTTATCGCAGCCCTATTCACAGTTCAGAGCACAAGGCTGATGGGATTTAGACGACTTCGAGGTGTCCATCTTTTTGATGGAAACGGCCACCAGGCATTCTCTACTTACTAAGACAAAGCACCTTAGGGAGAAACCGCCTTCTAGGATGGAATCAAACTCAACAAAGCTTATCAGCGAGACGGATCAGACCGCCATAGACGTAGACGCAGAAGACTTGGCGCCAGTTCTACGGGAGGAAGAATTCGATGACGGCACCGCTTTGGCAAGTATTCCCGCCGTAAACACGGTTAGACGGAGCAAACGTCAGAGGCGGAGGCCGGACCGAGACTACGAAGATGACGGACAATCTGAAGGGCCCGACGACGATGAAACAGAACCGGCTATCGAGATCGACTCTGATACGGAGGCACCCCCTCCTAAACGGCACCGGTCCCGGGCAGTGTTATCCGACGAGACTCCAGACGAGGGTGGTGACGACAAGAAGAAGCTAGCAATGGATGTATCATATGAGGGGTTCGCAATCTACGGTCAGGTGCTCTGTTTAGTCGTTAAGCAAAGGGACCATGGGAGAACACCATCAAGTAACCGTGGCGGTGCTAGTGCCCACGCGAGTGGGAGCCGGCCTGAAGGCCAGGCGAAGATGGAAAACTGGATCTCGTCTACGCAAGTACCTGTCGGGGAGGAGGTTTCATGAGAGACCACACACACCAAGGGTGTACCGGCGATGCTTTCATTGCGCAGCGTGCGTCACGCAGTGGCCTGACTTGGGTGACGGTCGGGCTGGGTTTTGGGGCGACGGAATGCCGGCGCAACCGTCACGCCGGAAATTGCTCAGGCCTTGGCTCCGGGAAATGGTTCTGAAATGTGAGAGCGGGACTGCATTCGCAACCCCAGGGCCTGAAGCATCAACGACGGTGAGTATACGTCCGGTTACCTGTCGGCAAATGAATGAATGGCAAAACGAAGGAGGAGGGGGGCTGAGTCGCCTAGGTCCAGGGCGTTGGTCACAACGTTTTCGGGCTGCTAATATTGGAGAGCGGCGAACTGGGTATGCGTTCGTTACGAGCAACCGGAGTTCCGAAGGAGGGGGAAGGGGAGTCGTTTCGAAGCAGGCAAGTCATAGAAAATTGCAAACGAAAACTACAATCAATACTATGTAATGGCTTGATAAATGACATGGCTCCTCCGCCAACCAAAGAGGTCGATAGATGCATGCATGCAAGGTAATCACAACAGTGAGCCCATACATAGCACTTGGCAACGTCGATAGGACCTTCTTTTTTTTTTACTTGCGTATGCGTATTCGGACATGGACGGGCATGCCATGAAATTACGCCGATGGGGAGTTGAAAAGCCCATGTTGACACAAACGGGGGTGGTCTTGGCGCCCCGATACTCCTGGTTTCCAATCATGCGGTCCATCAATGAAAGAGAGCAAAAAAAAAAAGGTGGGAATTCCCGTGGCATCCACGTGAGGGCTCCCCTGACATGGTTGAAGGCCATCTAGCCCGTCTCATTGGCGCGATACGGCCCCGAGCGATTGATGAAACTCGCAAGTTGGTGAAGTGGTATGTAAGTCGGATCTTTGCTCGCTGATGACGGTATTGTCTGCTAGCCCGAGCCTATTTTTACTGGGTTTGTTTGCTAGCGCCCGTTGGCTCTTCGTCATTGTCGGATCAGAACATCAT
This sequence comes from Calonectria pseudoreteaudii, assembly GCA_001879505.1. Classification (NCBI taxonomy): domain Eukaryota; kingdom Fungi; phylum Ascomycota; class Sordariomycetes; order Hypocreales; family Nectriaceae; genus Calonectria; species Calonectria pseudoreteaudii. The sequence continues at coordinate 2,628,566 of KV875228.1, forward strand.
CAAGCGTCATGGTGTCTACGTGGGATGCGCTCGGCTTGGCAAAGGATCCGCAAATTCCGGGCATGCGCGCGTGCGTGCGTGCCTCTCTCTCTCGCTCACTTGTTCTCTCTTTCATTTTGACGGTGAAGAACAATACGAAGCGAGGAGGAGGGTTGGCCGACGGGGATAGGCCTGGCTGAAAGTGACCGCCAGAGGCCACCACCACGGCCGCATCGCTGGGTTCGGGGATCTCGGATGCAGGAAACAGAAATGCTGTTTGTGCAAATGCGACAGCGTACGGCTTCATCGGATACTGGGTTAGGATTTCCTTACAACTCTGCACCCCCCCAGGATTTCCGCCTTTGGAAACATTGCTCTGTCCTCAGCACTAGCATCAGTCAACCCCGCAACGCGCCTTGTGCCAGGTCCAGGATCATGGATTCTCTGGTGAATCCTGATGGTCGAGTTTGGAAATGCAACAGCCCAACTCCTCTTCGTCCTACGCCTCCGCCTCCGCCTCCGCCTCCAGAGGCGCCGTGGGATGCGAGACTTGACCAGCAGGTACATGCGAATCCATGGCGTCGGCGATGCGGACGGCCCAGGGCTGGGTACATTGCCTCCATGTACCTGCCGTCAACCAGATACACCATGAGGCCATATCAGGATCCAGGCCCAGGCCGGCCTAGAGGTAATGGATGCTGCACACGCCCTCTACGTGTACGCGCAAAGAGCCCACCCTGCGATTTTCTTTGTTTGCTTGCCAGACGCAGACAGACACAGGGCCCCAGCCGCTGGGGAGGGGCCAGACCAGGCCCGCTTTGAGACATTGATGAAAGAGCATCGCTGCCACTCCTGGTTATCGCCTTGTGCACGTTGCTCCCGCCGGCCGTTGGGCGGAGACAAATCTCCTCCACCTCCAAGATGAGCGTCCAAAGCCCCCAAGCCCCCGCTCCCCTCCTCACCAGCGATCGCTTCATCCACATTCATATCGCATCCCCCACCGAAAGTAGGATCGCGATGGATCCAGGCCGTCTTGCTCATGTCCGAAGTCACGACCGGCCCGGCAGGCAATGCCTTCTCGGAGCCGACTCAGGTTTCAGGCCGATGGTGCATCCCGACAGTCGATCATCATAGTGCCATGATCTCAGCCTACTGCTGCGCATACATCTGCCTGCCTGCCTGCCTGCCAACAATAGGTACAAATACAGCGCTCCGCTGGGCTGACTTCCCCCAGCGCTGCAACCTTGTAGGTCGTAGTCGTAGTAATACAGGCGAGTAAAACAAACTGCGCCCGTTCAGCCACACGCTCAGCCAAACCCCCCTCCCCCAGAAACAGCATCACAAAAAGACCCTTATCACCGACAAGCGACCTGGGGGGGCTGCGTCCCGGGTCTTGCATGCTGCTTGGATTACCCGCTCACCGATTCCCCCTCCAGATAAGGCTGCAGCCAGCTCATGTAGATGTGAGACATTCATTCGCTTACTCAATGATGTTTTCACCCGTTTAACCGCACCACCCGCCGCAACTGGGCTCATGCAAGAAGCAAGCACATAATACATGCGTGCTTGCTGGGTGTGCTTGCATGGTCAGCAGGTCTATGTCGTGCTTCAGACAATCGAGCCGATTGAATGGCACGAGCAGCTGAGCGGTAAGCAGCTGGGTCAGAAGCAAGCAGCTTGACCATAAGCAGCTGGACCACTGGTGGAATTAATCTAAAGCTGGAAGCGGGGAATCTACAACTCGCCGGAAGCTATCCCCCTCTGGCTGCTTTGTACAGACAGGCACGCAACGGCGCCGTCTTGGCACACGTCTCCTGCAGTGGTATGACGCGTTGGGCAGGCCTGGCTAGGCTGGGCTGGGTTGGGTTTTTTTTTTCGGTCCTGCTCGTACGGCCCGCTGTCAGGCCTACTTTGCGACAGTGGTGCTTTCTGGACCCCAATTTCGTGATGCCACCAATGGTCGGTGCCTTTGGAGGAACCCCCAGGTCTTGGGCACGGCATCAGACCAGCGGTGCTGATCGAGGTCTCAGCCGGCCACTAATCCCAGCCGCCGATCGTGCCACGGCCGTCCCAAGTCGTGCCTTTTTACGCAAAAATCAATGACACGCCCGTGGTCACAGACAGGCATTGAGGCCGACGGGCGTTTTTGTTCTTGTTGGTGGCCGTGATGGGTAGCAGCGACGGCCAGAAACGTCATCCGTGAGCAGCACACTGTGTAGATCGAGCTGCCCCTCGCCCGCATTTCCTTTCTTGGTGGTACGACATAGATCACAGATCAGCACCTTCGCGGGCGCTTGTGGTCATGTCGATGGAAGGATCCGATCGCCATTGCCGTGAACCCCATCCTTAAGCTTTTCCGTCCCCATCCAGGGTTCCTCACGCAGCCGGAGCTTAGCTTGGATGCTGTTATCAGCGCCGATCCATTTTACCTCCTCATAGCGAGCCCCCCTGTCAAGCGCCCTGGTTGCGAATAGTTTCACTCGGACAGAGGCGGCAACTGGACCCGTCGAGGTGCAGCCGCGCAATTCTGATGCCGATAGTTTTCGGGTTCCACTTGTGGGCGATCCCGCCGCGGGAAACTCCACTGGCCAGAATGTGACACAAAAAGGAAAGAAAAAAAAAGTAGAGGAAAAAAAAAACTCATTCAAGGCCTGCACCAAGGGTTTCACGGACCTTGTATGCGGGCAACAATGGGGTCGGGTAGGAACCATGGTGGAGAAGCGGGCTGGGAGATACACCGTCGAGACCCAGTTCTGAGGTGACATGTCTTCGATTTGCCGAGGCCTCTCCAGCTTTCCTTCTCCATGTCGCATTAGGTAATGTTGACGGACGATGAATGTCTCAAGTTTACATGCAACTAGTGCCGTCATGGCCCGACCAGGTCGACATGGGCTTGACTATGTAAAAAAGATCCTTGACACCGGCAACTACCCCTCCTGCTAGTCCCATGCGTGCCGTCCAAGTTGGAATTGTCGGCCCAGGAATGACACACGAAAAGGTAAGACATATAGGTCGAGGCGTATACTAACACATGCTAAGCGCCCGCGGTCTTTCTAGGCAGCTGGGGTTGTAAATGACAGGCCGGATAGTAGATTCGAGTACGGGCGGACCTACCCGGGACTGGAAAATCGTGTACCCTTGTCAAATACAACTCCACTGCAACAATGCAGCTTTTTTTTTCTTTTTTTTTCTTGCTAATCTGCGGGGACAGCCCCCTGTTGCTACTATAACATGCCTTGGTCTATTTCTCGGTCAATTGTCCGGTCTTGGCTTACTGGAGGGAAATATGTCAACGTCAATTGGCGGCCGTGACAATCCTGGGTCTCGCTAGAGGCGCAGGGTTGATGTTGACATATTCACCGCCAACGGAGAGACAAAGGAGCAAAGATTTGCGGGTATCCGAGACACGCGAGTCAAATCATTGATCCACATCTTCAATCGCCGAGTCGGCCTGCAACGTCACTACTTTGCGATCACCACACACATACCCTAGAGTCAACGATCAGGGAAGGAAAGGCGTGAAGCTGAATATACTGATTAATCATATTGTGAGACATGTTGGTGGTATGACTGCAACTATGAGACTCGACCGATCAGACACGGTGTGTTTGGATCATTGCTTTTCTTTTCTTTTTCGCACTTTTCTTTTTTCTTCCCCGGGTTTTGTTTGCGTAGCATCGAGTCACCTTGAGAGGTTCGTCTCGTCCACATTGCCAGACCGAAAACGTCCCATGCCACCATGTCAAACGATGTTACAACGACAGCAGCAATATTTCCCGTCTCGCTAGTTTCACGCACATGATATTCCGGGCCGACTTAGGAAAGGGTCCTCTTCCTTGCGAGTAGACGGTATCATAGATTATCCAAGATAGAGCCTGTGCCAACTCTCCAGCTGCCAAATTATGACAGGATGACTTGCAGCTGCTGGGGGCGCTAGCCCCCGAACCCCTCCGACACCCCTGGAGGTTGTATCGGAATAGGATTGTTCGGAATGGGAGACGATGGTTGCGACAGCACGTGCTTTGGGCCCCTGTGTTCCCTCCACCTCCGTCTGGGATTTGGGGGACTCGGGCCATGATGCGCAGCATCTCGATTGCTGTGCGCGGCCCTCATCTGTTCAGGATATGTGCGTGCGTTGTCGCGACCCATGGTGGCATCACAAAACTGAAAATCTTGATCGGGCCATGGGATCGTCCATGTCATTTGGCGGAGTGGAATATCTCATTTCCAGCTTCACTGGGGACATTACGCACTCGTACTCACTCCACCCCCCCCAAGCTCGTTGACATGCCCAGGGTTACATCGCTCGGGCCATCTGCCATCGGGACGAGGGTCACCGCACTTTTTCTATTTGTGTTTCCAATAAAAGAAAGGCTTAAGGTGATCGATTTGAGCGATTATTTCCTCCCTTTGGTGGTCGGCTGCAGAGCAGTCTGGGGGTGGCGGGCATCGGCAAGGATGAGCTCGGACGCAGATTGGCATTCGCGCAACCTGAACGTCACCGTCAAGCCTGAACATGGGCAGTACGCCAAGCGACGCCCATGACCAAGTACACCATCATACCACGGCTGCTTCCTTGCACACCACACCTGGGACGAGGTGAGGACGGAGGGTCGTCCATTGGATCGTCTCGTCCCGTCGGGAGACGGGCGGCTGCCTCAGCTGGGGGCTGTATCATTGTTCGCCTGCGTCTGGACTCAGATAGATTACGCCATGAACGCTTGCGCGGGTGAAGAACCCAATGGAGTGGTTTCCGCCCGTGCTCGGGTGCACAACCACGTTGTAAGAATAATCTCGTCTCGGAGCGGTGGTTGTGTTTTCAGGTTTACGAGCCGTGTTACAAGATGACGCTGACACAGCACATTGACCTGGCGATTGAGCCCTCTTCTCACGCACTGTACGCGCGCCACATCCTCGCTCCCCAACCAACTCTAAACCGGTGCCCCTGGTTTCCCACGTGGAAATGGCCGTCCCTGACGTTGTGGCTTGCCTACCCACAGGGAGGTCTCACCCCGGAATCCCTGGTGTGGCTGACCCCCACCTGCACGCGGCGTTGCTTCTTTGCTCTGGACCACATGATCGACAATCGGCCATCGGCCATCGGAATCAGATGCAACATCTGAATGGTGGATTCCGTGAGATAAAAAAAAAACAAAAAACAAAGACGCCTCTTTTTCCTGTCGCCCGGTGTAGCTTCCTATGCGCCAAATGCGAGAGTTTCCTTTCTTTTGCAAACCCGCATTTGTCCCAATATTCATGAGCTGAAAGCGAGACTCGGGCAGCCGCTTCTCCCCTGCTACGCGATCAGCGCACACTAGAGACCCGGACCTTGGCTGGCCTGAGACATTTCGCTGACGCGATGCACGCCGACCGTCTAGGTACCGTTAGCTAGGACCATTGTTTGCTGGGTATTTTTGGCTTGAGTCCAAGACCTGTCAACTTTGCCCTGGTCAGTTGAGGCTGGAACCTTGGTTGCATTGCAGACGTACCTGATGGCTGCTTCTTGCTTGTGCCCGCGTACGAGTTACACCGTGGTTTGGACGAGATTCAGCCCAGGGGATGCTAGCTTTCAGCCTCTTCTTGCTTCTCTCGTCGGCTATTGAGATGTGATGATGTGCGGAATGAACTCGCTCCCATCAGATCAGATCAGCCAGCCACTCCCACACAATACCGCACACCGACCGGGTGGAAAGAGTTGGTCCCCGCTGCAAGACAGCAAATAGTGCGTACATGTCCAAACTTGGCGTCGAGGACCTCGAAAGACGGACGGCCCGATCGCTTGTTGCGCATACGCATGAGCCGAAAACCTCGAAGTTGATTCTTGCTTGGAACCGACACGGGCCGACTGCCGCTTCGTCCTCTCCTTGTCGATGGCGTGCAGAAGACACCGACCGGTTGGCGGCCTCGCCAGCCGTCCTCTCTTTGACAATGCACCATGCAAGCACCGCGCAGGCGCCGGTCCCTTCAGCTCGTCCAGTCTATTTTGCCCAGCCTCGTCCGACTAGTACGTACCTTTTTTTTTTTTTTTTTCCTTCCCTCTCTTTCTTTCGTTGCTGGCGTGTTTGAACGCCAGCTCCTATGTGCGCCGGCCCACTCAGCTGTTCTGTTTTGGACTATCACGTAAACTAGCGACTGAGGCGTTCCTTTGGCTCCAGAATCGGCCGCCGAACTACGGCGTCACCGCTAACCGGCCTGATGCCTGTCTGCCCAATCCCAAACGCGCTTGAGACGAGTTGGTGATCTCTGTCAAATACGACAGTCTGGGGGCTGGCTGGTTCTCAAACCGTGTTGGTAGGGATACCAGCGCGGCGGAACAGGCACACACACTCTGTCTCACGCCCGCGCAGTCGGAGCGAATTGCCGAGAGCGGTGCCCATCCGTGGCACGAACATCCATCAGATGACCGCTCGTCGCAAGTACCCAGGGTTTGTTTGGGGCCAAGAGGTTACATTCTGCAATCCACGAGCGCCGTGGGGTATTTTCAGCTGACGGGATCGCTGCAGGGCCCTGCTACGCCGCTGCCGGCTGGCAAGGGCACGTTGCCAGTGGAAGCGAAAAAATGCGCATTTGAAATCGGCTTTGCCACTTGCAAATGATTTTGTCATCGTGACAAAACCGCAGCGTGACAGCGGTTTGAGGCCGGGGTTTGGCTGACCCGGGTCTGGTCTACTGTGCGCTCAGCTTGTAAGTGGCTGTTGGCGGCCGCCCTGACAAGGCCGCAAATGTTTCCAGAGGTCTTCTAAACTGCCTTCGAATGAAGTCTCATGCCACCGCACAGCTGCCATCCGGCGCGGAGCGTGTTCAAAACGAGTTAACAAGTCCATGTCAGTCGGCGACTGGCTTCTCAGTCCTTGCCACTTATTGCCGCAACCACCCACGAGTCGGTGAAATGGCCTAACCAGACGAGCCTAGATAATTAGGCTTAGATGACCCCAGATTATAGAAGGTGAGAGAAAAAAAAATATTTGCTAGTCTGACAGATTCATTGCCGTAAGGCTCATCTCCAGACAAGCAAACGAGAGATTAGAGCCAAGTACACCCTAAGAGCCGTTGGACCCCTGGTGCCCGCTAGCGCCGAGGTGTTCGCCACCCGTTCGCGCAGTAGTCAGGGGCACAGAAGAGAGATGGGGCAGGAACAATGGTGTCGATTTCCAGTTTGATTTCACTCGCTTGTGCAAATTATCCACGTTGAGTGGGGTGGGTGTGCAGCAAGGAGGCAAAGGCAAAAAAGTCCAAAAAAAAAAAAAAAAAAAAAAAAGAGA
>KV875228.1:2635904-2699963 GCA_001879505.1 Calonectria pseudoreteaudii
ATAGTTTATGCAGGGCTCGCGGATTAATCTCCCAACAGACGCATTGCAAAGGAGAGGCCCGCGCGTCTGCTGCATGGAAAAATTTACCGTGCAGAAGTGCGTGCACTCTCCTGAACTACGGCCCCAGACTCTCCCTTTCTCAGACGGGAGAAGAGAAACAAACTGCCGAATCAGGGGATATGCAGCAGGGTTTGAAACGCCGCAACAATGCAGGATGAAGGGAGACGAAGGCGAAAATAAAAATCAATAATAATTAAAGGCAAAAATTTTCTCTCTCCAAGTTTAACTCGCGTCTGCACACTCCCAAAAGGTTTCTTGGCACGACTAGCATGTATTACTGGTACACACCTGTCAAGTAGCAGAGGGCCTGGCCTCCCTTGGATGCCGGGGTCAAGGTAGAAGGCCACTAGAAGCCTCATTCCCGACAGCTGGGTCTGAATGGCAACCTGTTGGTATTTGCAGACCAGGGAAAACAAGCTCAAGGCTTGAGAGGTGGGCCTTGGACGGCGTACCGGGACGGTCGGTCGGCTCACTGACAGCATGATTACCGGGAAATGGCATTGTGCACAACATGATATCAGACTCTGTTAAGATAATGCTGGACACAAATAGCATCGTTCAATATGATTTCCCCGAGCAGCCATAAGATGAGGTGTCTTGGGTCGGGCAGATCGCAGCACGCCAAGCTGAAACAGATTGAGACCACTCTGTTGGGACATTTGGTAAACGAGAGATGGGCGCTCAGCGGTGTAAACAAAAAAGCATCTTGACGGAGCAATACGGAAGCCATCATCCACTCAATGTCTCGGCCGGCGAGACAAACCTTGCCTGGTCCCCTCACCCTCCCCACATCATGTCAAAAAAACACACAAGGCTGTCACATTTAAGCCAAAACAAAAATGCGAAGTGAGACAGTACCGCCCACAGCAGCAGCCCGTCTCAGTAGTGGGCTTGCTGTCAGTGTTCAAGCTTGACCGCCATCCCAGGAACCTGGGGCGGTGGAAATGTGGGCGCCGCCGACCGCCTTGGCGGGTAGACAGTTCACAGAAGAGCGGCAGAATGTTCGCAGGTGAACGGGGGGGAGGAGGGGAGGGGAGGGAAACATGTCCGTGTGCCCGGACGCCGTGACGAATCTCAGGGCCCGGCACTTGGAAACTTGCCTACGTAACTGTTCTCAGGGTCCTCGCGTATGCACATCAATGCTCTCTCGGTGAGCTAATGAGCAAGTGAGGGCGTGCGCAAATGCCCCTTTGAGCTGGAGCGCTGACCGTCGGTCGACTAATATTGCGCTGCTTGCTATTTGGCCGCCGCCGGACTGGCGCCGGGCCAGGATGCCTTGCGTGAGAGGGCAAAGTCCGGGCATATTCCGCGCCAGCGGACGGGACGAGGGAAGGGGGGGGGCTTCTGGGCATGTTCCATCTCGTCCAGACTTTTAGCCTCGGTGATGTTTTGACGGGTCGATGTACGTCTTCATTATTATTAGCGGGTTGTTTAGTGGCGAGAGAGAGGCAGGATGGCGTTGGAGGGGGGGTGTCGCTCCAGCGCTCAGGGCTGTCGCACGGGCATTGAATAATTCTTCTGGGGGAGATTGACCAACGCGCTCTAGCAAGCGAGTAGTCGCAAACAAATTTTTTATTTTTATTTTACTCTCTTTTTTTTTTTTCTGTGGCAGTTCGGGATGGAGTCCAGAGACCCCTATGACTTCATCATATTTCAACAACAAGGACTTGGCGCTAGGATCTTCGGATCGGCCTCAACGTCACCGCTTCCCTTGGCAATGATGCGCGGCAAAGAAGAAGGGGGAGTGTAGTATCGAGATGGGGAATGTCAAATCTGATCAGCAGCAAAAAAAAAAATTAACCCCAGGCCCACGTTCTCCGTATTCGTACTCCGCATTATGACTGATAAACGCGGTGAACAGTTGTGAATGAAGAGGTTGTTTGCTGAGTGGGGGTTTCTTACACCGCTGAGCCTCTTCGCCTAGGGCTGGCCCGGCGAGTTGGAGCCTGCAACGTCGCTGTCCCCTCACCACCATCAGCAATCCGCCGCGTCCGGCAGACTGGGCACAGCATCATTGTGCAAGAGGTGCATCAGAGCATCTGCATCCTGAAGCATGTGTGAGTCATCGCGACCCCGGGAGAAAAAAACAGCCTCCTGGTCCTACCTCAGGACCTTGTACCCGTGGGATATAGCTTAGTCCCAAGCATGCCTGTGCTGGCTGGCAGGGATGCAGATCCAGAGGTCGGGGATGTGGTGAACCACTCACAGGGCTCTGATGGCACAAACCCGGAAGTGCCACGGGATGCGTTGCTGTGCGCTGTGTGGTATGTATGTCGACTTGCAGGAATAAGGCTGCAGCGGGCACTGCGCTGCACCGCACCGGCTGGGTGGTGTGAAGGATTCATGGCGCAGTGCATGCGAGCTTGGGAAACAACGGAAAAGCAACTATAAGGCGGGGTCACACCGTCACAGCGCAGTTGCTGGGAATAAATCGGATACGGCCATCTGAATGCCTTCGCATCCTGTTTGCTTTTTTTTTTTCTCATTCTTTTTTTTGTGTTGTTATGGTTGTTGTTGTGTGCCGGGTAACCTTCCCATTCATTGTCCGTTTCGGCTTCTATTTCCGTCATACGGGATCCCGGCTCAAACACGACCGTGGCATCGGCTGCCTTATGGCTTGTAATTTGTTGATGTCCTCCCAATATTTTTTTTGCTTTCGGCACAGAGAGTGCGAGACGCCTCATCCGGAATTGGGTGTGCCCCGCGGCCAAGACTCGCCGAGCCGGCTGCCGAAATGGCCGCTTCACTCCACACGCTGGCGGCCAGAAGTGCCGTCGTTATCGCGGTTGCGACGACTCAACGGTGAAGCCCGACTGAAGCGGGCATGCCTGAATCGTTGCAAGCTCGTCGGATATGGCCCAGAGGTGTGATTGGAAACATGAAGGGGACCCTATTTTTTTTTCCCTTTCTTGTCGTGCTCGTTTCATCCAATATTAGCTTGCCGCGCCGTTACACACGAGAAGACTGCTGGAATGCGGGCGGAGTGAGCTCTGCGCCGCCTTCGTCCGCCACACATGGAAAAATACGGACATGGCGACCACGTCAAGAGCACCCTGAAACAGACGTTGGTATGTATTAGTGCCCGTAAGCTCTGGGGGTTTCGCTCTTGGAGCAATCCGAATTTAGAAATAGAACATTACGTGTCTTAATGATACGGGGAAATGATGACTTCCGTGGGTGAAGGGGAATAGCGGCCAACACGAGACACCGCACAAGAAACAAAACCGCCTGGTCCATGTTCCAGGGTGGTGCGCGCATGACTGCTTGTGCCCGGAATCTACTACATCTTACACCAACGGCAGCAACAAACCGGGAGAGGTCCGAATTGGGGAAAATCGTGGATGTAAGCCCACATCTGATTTGCTGTGAGGGCTCGAGATGTCCTGCAGCCTGTGTAACAACCAAGACAATAGTAGAGCAATTGATTGCACAGGCGGTCAGCATTTCTCGCAACACAACCCATTCGCGCAGCGCAGCACAAGCATGGGAGGGATTATTGTTGAGCGGCGGCTGACCCTCCTGCTAAATTGCCGTTCGCATGCGCTATGGGGCGTGGGTTTTCTTTGCCTAGGCCCCTGGTCTCAGCTTTTCTGATACGGAGCACAGAGGGTATCTGTCTGGGCTGCAGAGAGGCCGGCCGTGTGGGAAAGGGGAAAGAAACAAAGACCATCGAGCGCGCACTGTTTCCAGCGCTCGGCATTCAGCAGCGATGGCAGATGACTGTCAAAGGGCCCAGGCCATGTCCATGTTTCGGGCAATGGCCCCCGATTTCTTTTTTCGTCTCTGTTGCAGGTGCGTTTAGGCACTCGAGCACCTTCTGGCTCATCATCTATGGGCGTGTCTGGCCTGACCTGGGACGGCACGCCCCCTAGGATGCCCTGGTTTGGCCGGGAATGACAGGTCATCAATTGTGAAATTGGATGTCATAACCACCAGCGCCTTAGTTCCCCCCAGCCATTTTCTCCAGTCTCCACTCCCCAGGCTGGCGAAGAGACGACCTACCTTGCCAGCTTGAGAGGAAGAGAAATTTGGCGCTAGGAGGCCTTCCACAGAGCTTCTATGCGTTCCAAAATTCGGTGGGACTCCCCATCACCCAAAGTGGTACGGAGTGGTTCTCCTTTGTTGCTGGGGCCGCAATTTTTTTTTCTTTCTCTTTCTCTTCCTCTTTTGGGTAATATATTTTCTCACCCCAATTTAATTTTTCTTCTGATGCGGTTGTGTGTTTCCCCAAGGCCTGCCCTGGACAGCTCAGAGTTTCGCTCGTCTAAAGTCACCGCCGATGGTCTACTTGGCTGGAATGAGATTTTCGGACACAACTGTCCTGCGGTAACCTCCGCCACATTTTCGTTACTACAGCTGCGATGCCGCCGTCTTGGTTGCCTCGCGCGTTTAAGTCTATTTCTAATCTCAACAGCCCCCTCCCGAGCTGAGAGGGCTGTGAAATAAAAAAGCATGAGTAGTGGTGTAAGCTGTAAGCTGTAAGCCCTGTATGCCCGTGTATGTATGACGGGTCGACTTGCAGCGAAACAAGGAGGCTGAGAGCATAGGGCAAAAAGCAACCCCCATCCCCCTCCTGTCTCTGCTGTGCCCTCCGATCATTGCATCGCATCCACTCCCACATATCGCCTAGCTTCGCTGGGAGAGAGATTGAAAGTGTAGCGGTGCAAGCACCCAGCTCGTCCAGCACTGGATGATTAAGCGAGGGAGCACCAAATAGCGCCGGAGCCAAATCGTCCTGGCAAAGAAAGAAGAGAACAGCCACCGCCGCATCTGGCACTGGAAACGGACTCGCTCCAAACGTAACTCGAATAGTGCCATGGTGCGCTGGCTTTGGCGCTGGGCCTGGGGGGCAGGGGGTAGTCTGCCCAGGGTTGCTACTACTCAGACTCGCCAGAGCGCCGTGCTGCGTTGTGGTGCCAGGGGTGCGCCCATGTCCCCACGCCTGTGTCAATTTCCTTTGTTGCGTTCGAGTCCCACTGTGCGTCACCGACCAAGTGCGGTCGTGTGGGTACTAGGGGCAGCGCTGCTCCAGGTACTTTGAGTCCGTGTACCCTTTCTGACGTATGTACCTCGTACGAGACAAGCGCAGCCCGACGTAGTTGTACGCTGTACGCCCCTTGTGCAACTGCCACGCCCCCGACACGCCCCATTACCCCCATCCCCCCTCAGCGCACGCCAGTTGCTCACCCCCTCCCCTGTCGGCTCATTGCCCTGCTCGCCCTGGGCTGCTTCACTCTAGATTGCCTTTTCGCTAGAAATGAGCAAACACCAGACGGCGAGAGATTACAAAAGGCAGCGGCCTCCCTCTTCTCCACGACTTTATTCAGACACTTCATCACCATCGATTCGAACCATCTCGACTCTCAGGCCTCATTCTCGCCTTTGCAAACTTCATCTTCATCTATCTGACATCAAAGACTCTTGTCTGTCACACATCACTACAACTCGAACACTCACACCAACCACTACTACCAACACCACGAACTGAGCCCTAGCCCTCAGTTCCTTGACCATACAACCAACTACTCGAAAGTTCTTTCGCAACACCACGATCAACATGCCTGCCCAGCGCCCCTCGCAGCTTCCTCCCTGCCCCGGCCCCCCTCCCAGCCGACCTCTTCCTCCTCTGCCCAAGCGTGGCTAAATAGGTCAACATCGTTAAGCACTACACAATGACCTCCGACTTGGCTCGCTTTGTTGAGAAAAGTCGGTCTTAGCCTACTCCGCTTGGCCAGCGCACTCTGTTACACAAATTTAGTTCGCTCGGGTTCGCCTTGTCTACAATGGCGCGCTTGCGCATATGCACATGCGCGACCCGCGCGACCCCATTCTGCTCATCATGCATCTAATCAACATCCTTTGCTTTCTTGAGCTGGCCTTGCATCTTCAACATGCAGCCAATTCGACACCCAACTCAAACACTGTCGAATCAACTTGCTTACTTTCACCGGTCTTGCACTCGTCTCTGGTAGACTCTTCGCACCCAGCAGACGGCCGCATAACGGGCCTCGACAACAAACACCAACTCCACCGGCATTGGCTGGCCCGACCGGAAAAGAACACTTCACTTCTCGATGGAGTCCTCCCCTAGGAGGCTCTTCCGTCCTACTGTACCATAAAAGCTTTAATCCCTTTTGGCTTCCTGTTGTCCGATACACACGTCTTGTTTTTGGAGGGCATCTGATTTTTTGGGTTCTGTATTTTTAGAGAAGGCATACTACGGCGTCTTACACACATACCATTCCCCAGCATCCTCTGTGCTCTGCACGGCGATGGCGGCGGATATCACGATGAACACGTCGGGTTGGGAAACTATAGAATTATTGGGTTGGGTATTTGACTCTCAAAGCGCAAAGAGTTTTGGACTGGATGATTACGTCCACTGATCACTCAGTGCCGACACGGATACGGAGAAGATACCAGATTATTTACGCAACAATCGAATTTTATCACGTCTACACCATTATCACATTTACCTTTACCTGATTACTCGTGACCATCCTTGTTCCCGATCATGCCCCGTGATGCTTTACATCCTTGTCTCGCATGTCCTCAAAATGGCAATCCTGCGCCTAGCCGAGACGCTCCGAGAGCTGATGCTGGACGTCTGCTCACAGCCTCGTGCATCCTTGGTGTTACCATGTGCAGCGTCGATCCAGCAGCTGACACACTCGCAGCCTGAAGCTCACAATATCCCCCCGCTCTTGCTGCACTTGGCTGCCTAGTGTTTACTGCTTCCCCCATGATGCCAGAGTTCGCTTAGACATCGCTAGAGGGTGCAGCCGTCGTCATCATCCCGCGCCCCTGGTGAAGCTTACGCCCGCCCGGGCCGGTGATCACTATGATCCATGAGATCTCTGAGTAGCTGGTTTCTCCCCCCCAAAATTATGCCCGGGCTTGACCCGGTCAACTTGTGTGGAAAGTTTGGCCAGCCTCAGAGAGCGGCCTGGACAAGCGGCATCCAGGCCATGATTGGTCCCCAACCGAAACCCCAGAGTCAAATCAAAGCCGCAGAGACCTCGACCGCGATTGCGGAATGAAACGCCTGCACACCGCCCGCAAAGGAAGTGTTTATCTTGGCACCTCCCGGTAATCGCTCTGGTTGCCACTTGTGGCGATGCCAAACTCAGGCTCGCAAGCGTTATCGATCCTGCGATGGTCACTCCTGGCCCTGCTGCTCCCCTCTCGTTTGGCAGTTCCCCCCTCTCCCGTCCTCTGGCACGGGTGCCTGAGACCAGTTCCAAGGCACGAGCGTGCCAATCAGGTACAAATTGAGTAGCGTGTGGTCGCATTACCAAACTTCGCCCACGTTTCTCATACCACTCAGGCCCCATCCCAGTCGCTCGGGTTCGTGCTCAGGGGAAAAAGGTTGCCACCGCCCAGCGAGCCGGGGGGCCGTGAGGGGTGTGGCAGCTGAGCAAGGCAAGAAACTGCCATCATCGCACATCAATAGCGCAATAGTGCTGTCCGCCTATACCCATTGTCACTCGCAAACATCAGCTGGAATCGGCCTGGCTGTACCCCGCCTCGCTGCTGGACGCAGCACAACGCCCATCACGTGCATAGGCGCTGTGGCTTTGGGGCCAGGGCGGGACTAACACGGCTGGGCGCGAACTGTAACCAGACTCGGGGACCGAGCTCAGGTCTGAGTTCCGTTACCTTGGGAGCCTTGTTGGGACTGCGGAGAGTAAGATACGGGCTTGGTCCAGATGCCTGCTGGGTTATTATTAGTTTGACCGTTTTGCATCTCTAATGGAACCTTGTTCGGAAACCCAGCAGCCACTGCGGAGCAACCAGTTACCTAGATTGTGTTTATTTTTGAGTATGAGCTGAAGCCTTGGATCAAGATGTTGATCTCGCGCTGAGCTAATCGGGCCACGGCTCTCTGGCGGTGTCCTCAAGAACCCGTCTTGCGCCCGTTCATCAGTAGAATTGAGTTGTATTGCCGAAGCCATCATTGGATAGGTTTGAGCCAAGTAGCGGTCTGTCGCCTAAACATATCGTGATGCTCGTAGTGCCGCTAGGTGGTCCTCTGGGCAGTTGTGGATCAACAGCTAATGCGTCTTGTATGACGCAGTAGATAATGTTACGAGACACGCTCATACATTAGTGTGTGCTACATGTGCAATTCATCTCCGTGTTCCGAGGTAACGGCACGAATTTAACCTTTGAAGGGCTGGTGCGACGTGGTTTCGAGTGGAAACGTAGGCTACATGGACCGACATGGTTGGGTATTCGGAGCCATGCCAACTATTGCAGTGCATGCGACTACGTTTGCTGGTGCTTTTGGGCTTTGGACTAGACATGCATTGGA
The DNA here is from genome assembly GCA_001879505.1 of Calonectria pseudoreteaudii. Lineage (NCBI taxonomy): Eukaryota > Fungi > Ascomycota > Sordariomycetes > Hypocreales > Nectriaceae > Calonectria > Calonectria pseudoreteaudii. The sequence continues at coordinate 2,644,279 of KV875228.1, forward strand.
TTTTCGAAATTTGGGACCTGTCATTCGATAGTGCAGCTTTTAGACTGCATGCGTATCGACTTAGACGGCACTTGTGAATGCAGAGAAGAGCAGCAGCGTAGGATACGGTCCGGTGTCATGCCGCTAGCCCTTAGCTGCCTCGGTATAAACCTCCTACTGTTAAATTGCCGAAGACTGTGGCTTACTGGGTTATCTGCGCAATATTGATATTCGTGAGTTGACTTGGGGTCAGCGTCACTCCTCTTGCTATGAGTTGCCGTTATTTTACTTGATACCGATAGATTGGGCAATCGGGCCGTGGAATAAAGTGCCACAATGGAATGTAAAAAATAAAAATAAAAATAAAAGGACAACATCCTAATACATGATTCGGTATACTATGAATCATGCAGTATATGAAAAGCCAAGACTCATTCGCAATCCAATGTGAATATGGTGCAAGCAACACCGCACCCAAGTGCCGAGATGTACCAACATGTACCAACATCATCATCTTTGGAAGATACAACTGCCGAGGGGTCACGTTGAGATACAAAAACAACAGGTTAAGCGGATTGGCATCTGCACTAGTTGCAGCGCGATTAGCCGTCGAGCGTTCGAGTCTAAAATTTTTGGAGGGGGAGTTTGTATTGTTCGTTGCATCTTTTGTGGAGTACTACTGCTTGCACTTCTTCAAATGTACCATGGTCTCTTGTTCCCTTCCGCATTAGTCTCCCTCTTCTCTAAAAAATTCTCTTGAGACTTCTCTCACCGACATTCACATCAACTATTCCTTTGTTAACACCCCCTCCGTTGACTTCTCAGGAAGCAGTATCAAGACTAGTTCTGAGTCACAAGCAAGACGTGCCGGCACAACCAGCACACATCGAGGCCCCATCACGTGCCGCTATGCGCCGTGGCTGCGAGCCAGGGCTAGCATCACTGGGCGCCAACTGTAACAAGGCTGGGCTTTGCGGCACGCTGGGCCAAGACGGAAACAGTTTTCCAGGGCTCCTTTGATATCGCAACATCTCTCGCACATTCACACGCACCAGGGCCCCCAGCCGTCTCATCCGCGGCCGCCATCACCTGATCGCTGGCTGCACATCGTGCCGGAACCATGCTCGAGCTTCACGTCTGGGGTTCTGCCTTTGGGCTTCCATCCATCGACCCGGAGTGTCTCGCCGGCATCACATACCTCCACAGATGCCTGCCCGCGGCTGACTGGCGTCTCATCCCCAGCAACGATCCCTCCGTCAGCCCATCTAGTACGATGACTACTCCACAAACTCAACCCCAGACCAAACCTTGTCGGCTGACCGCCCCCAGCTTCCCTCCCCGCACTCAACCATGATGGCGTCTGGACAAGCGGCTACTGGCCCATCGTCGACTATTTGGCCGCAAACTTCCCTTACGCCGAGAGTGATAGCGATCTGACTCCTATCCAGCAAGCTGACCGCGTGGCCTATGGAGGCTTCTTGGCCGCCCGTGCCGCCCCGCTCCTCGACCTGTCCCTCTATGTGTCGGCTGCGAACTGGTCTGCAGCCACCCGTCCTGCCTTTAGCACCTTGTTGCCGTTCCCGCTGACCTGGACCGTTCCGCCGCTTATCCGTTCCGAAGCAGTCAAGCGTGTTGAGCACCTGGGCTTTGCTGATTTGGATACTGACTTTGACCCTAATGGAAGCTTACACTTGTCAGCGGGAAGGGATGCTCTGCCCGAGACGTTCCGCCGTCATATCCCTGCCCGGACGAAGAAGACGGTCACGGAGGAGATGACCCCTGAGCAGACTGCAGCCATCAGGCTGTTTGCCTTGACTGAAGACTGCCTCTCTGTGCTGGATGATGCATTGAAAGGTTCCAATGAGAAAAGCTCGCTGAGCTTCTTTGGCACTCCCAAACCCACCTCATTGGATTGCCTAGCATTTGCATACTTGGCTCTCATGAGAGATGCCCCAGTACCCAGGTCATTTTTGAAGGATTGGATAGTTGATAAAGCCCCAGCGCTGTCCAAATTTGTGGATGGGATGAAATCGAGCTGTTTGGATGAGTCTGATAGCCTTCCTTGGGCAGAACCCGAATGCACCACAGCTCTCCGCCTTTGCGCACGTACTTTTGATTCTCTAATTCTCAACGCTCCAAGCGTCGGGGACGGGTACGCTTCTGAAAAGAGACGGCGAGCGGAGCAGAATATCACGGGTGTTGATAGTAAGACGGTGATGTTGACCATGGGTCTCATTGTCACGGGCGCTGCTGTTGGCTATGGACTGCAGTTCTACAAAGCGTTGCAGCCGTTCGGAGCAAGGTCACAGCTGTGGCGAGCAGAGCGAAATCGATCAAAACTGAGTCAGTTTGGTGAACTCGGCTCTATGTTGGGAAGTGTGCTCGGAGGATATCAGGCTCCCACCGGGTCACCAGGCCTGGTGTCTAACGAAGCTCGGTTTGTTGAAACGGACACAGAAGTTGATTAACTTCTATTTCTCCTCTCAACCTGTAACATCACTGTACATTGTATCTGCGCAGGAAAATCGCCAAAAATTTAGACGTGGGATGATGATGCTATTAATGAAATCATTTTACTAAACTGTAATATCTAAGTCTGATCTTTTACACGTTGCAGTATGCGTGAAACATTCCTAGAATACACGGATACCTGATATACCCTGCATGTTCATTTGTGACAGGCCTCTCTAAATTTGTCGAATCTCCTTGCCAATCATCTCGGGCCTGTCAATCTCCCACTCATCTCTCAATACGGCGAAAGTCAAGTCTGTGACTAGCAGACTCTGACCCAGGCTCCACACCAAAGTGATGGCATAGAAGAAGTTGGCATTGCCGCTGCCGGCGTAGATCCAGAGGTGGTAAAAGGCGGGTCCGAGGAACGAAGCGTAGAGAAGGGTCGAGGTGGCGACGAAGGAGTAGCGCATGAGGGGGAACAAGTGTCGGAAAAGAGGGATCATGGCCAAGAAGAGACTGGCATCGGCTGTTGAAGGGTACGGCTTGAAGATGGAAAATGTGCCGAGAAGAATGGTCAAGACGGCCAGGGGCTGGGGGCGGATGCGGATGCACAGCGCTGGGGGATAGGAGGCGAGGTGAAGCCAGAAGACTCCGAGGAAGAAAGCGCGGAACGAATCGAACATTTCAATAAAAAAGTACCACCAGAGGCCGACGTTGGGTGTCAGATCCGAAAGGGTGAGCTGGATGCCGTAGGTGCGCGCGAGGAACTCCCACGAGTTGCCGGCGAGCACGAAGGACATAACGAGCAGGACAGCAATGCATCCCACCGCGACCGCAACGTTCTTGGCAGCGAACTGGATCGTGGAAGAGATTCGACGCTTCTCAGGCTGGCGGTCATAGGCGAGGAGAACAAGAGGCGGTAGGAGGAGGATTGGATACATGGACAGATAGGATGCAAACGAGATGGCAACCATGGCGTTTAAGGGAGAGCCCTGGATGGCCTTGGCGATGGCCTGAAGAATCGCGCATGTTGTAAATACGCCGGTCGAGCGACCTATACAGGTAGCGATGGTGTATGGGTTGAATAAGAACCTGTGATGTGTTAGCATGGTGGTTCAATCAAGTTTATGTTGGGAGCGGGGAGGGGTGTCTTCTTACGCTGCAGCAACCACAACTCCGCACCACTTCTTCGCTCGGCGCGGGGAGGTATAAAGTCTCGAGCTTCCAGCCTCGCCAGAGTCGGCAATCTTGTAGAGGGCATCGGCGCTCAGAAGGTCGACAATTATGTACAGGATATGGGTGAAGATGGGCCAGGCCTTGACGTTTGGGAGGAGCGAGAACAAGGGGAGGAGTAGCGGGGCCTGGTGGTAGACGCCGCCATCGTAGGGGGAGACGTTGTTGGTATAGAGGAACAAGCCTTCCTGCACTGCAATTGGGATACAATGTTAGCTGTTGTGGGTTTTACTTGCTTGTCATGGGGCAGGGCTGCGATGGGGGGGATGAGGGGAGGGCACATGTCCATACATCTCTTGAAGCTGGTGACGGGCGTCGAGATTTCAACGCGGCCGGTGAGAAGGTCGGGTAGACCGGGAAATGCAAGAAAAAGAACGAGCCGTAGGAGGGCAGCGCCGGCGTAGACGCTGGCTTTGCCTCGCAATGTCATGGTGCTGGACATGGCATGCTTGGGACCGAGTTGAGGTCAGTCGCAATCGCAACGTCGCGACGGGAGACGTGGAGTCGAAAGCTACTCCGTACCTGTGGCCACATTGAGCTCGGCCGGCGAATCGGCGCGCAGCGTCGGACCCCTGCATGAAATCAGGAACCACTTAAAGCTGCCACTGAAGCATTGTCACCAAGGCGCTGTAAGGCGCGCCTGAGTGTGCTGAAAGGGGCACGGTGGTGTCCTGTAAGTCCACTATGTGCTTCCCCACTCCGGCCACAGCACCAATTAGCCTGGTCGAAAGAACCACAATTTGCAAAGCAAAAGAAATGTCAAGAGAAAACAAAAATAACTAGAGGTTTTTGAGTAAGAAACACTGTATTTGTTATTTATTCATGGCTAAAAACTCAAAGGCTTGTATGTTCATTTGACAAGGGCCTGATGTAGCGAAGCATCGGACTAACAACCCTTCAAAACACTTGCCATGGCCCACTGACCCCCGGTGGGAACCCTGCCGCAAGAGGATTAGATTGGTGGGCTCCACATCTTTCACCGCCTGGCAATAAAAAAAATCAAGCTGGAAAAAAAAAAGTTGATATCGAGCGCTGGCTGGGAAAAAAAGTGCCCCGCCGATTCATTGCGCAAAGAAGACAACAACCAAAAAGCCTTCAACTGCGACAATGGCTCGCGTAAAGAAGAAGGGCCAGGCCGGCGCGGCCAAGAACTACGTTACCAGAAATCAGGCCATTCGCAAACTCCAAATTAGCCTTCCTGACTTCCGCAAGTTGTGCATCTGGAAGGGAATTTATCCTCGTGAGCCACGAAGCAGGAAGAAGGTCTCCAAGTCTTCAACAAGCTCTACCACCTTTTACTTCGCCAAGGACATTCAATATCTCCTTCACGAGCCATTGCTGCAAAAGTTCCGCGACCGAAAGGTTCTCGAGAAGAAGATTTCCCGCGCCCTCGGCCGTGGTGATGTTTCTGATGCCGCTCGTCTCGAAGGCAATGCTGCGCGACCCGAAAAAACTGGCAAACCCCGATACACCCTCGACCATGTTATTCGCGAGCGCTACCCGACCTTTGTGGACGCCCTGCGAGATCTCGACGACTGCTTGTCAATGCTCTTCCTCTTCGCCAACCTCCCTTCCACGTCCATGGTCCCTGCTAAGATGATCGCTCGCTGCGAGCGACTCTGCCTCGAGTTCCAACACTACTTGATCGTATCGCAGAGCATCACCAAGTCGTTCTTGTCTATCAAGGGTATTTACTACCAGGCAAACATTCAGGGAGAGGATGTTCTTTGGCTAGTACCCTACCGATTCAACCAGAGAGTTGTTGGCGATGTCGACTTTAGAATCATGGGCACTTTTGTAGAGTTTTACATGACTCTCTTGGGCTTCATCAACTTCCGACTATACACTTCAATTGGACTCAAGTACCCCCCCAAGTTCGACCAGGCCAAGGATGAAAACGCCGCCGAGCTTGGAGCCTTCACCCTTGAGGGTAAGACTCTGGTTGGTGTCCAGGAGCAACAGCAATTGGAGGACACTGAGCACAAGCCTGATCCCAAGACGCAGGCTGCTGTCAACAAGGTTCTCAAAAAGCTCAAGTCAAGTGACGCCGACGAGGAATCAACACCAGCAACTGATGGCCAGGCGGATGGTGACGACGAGAACACTGCCACCATTGACAAATTCGAGCCTGCAGCCCCCGGCGGCGATGTGCTTCTTCAACCCTCTGCTGCCGGAAGTAGCACTGGTGCGCTATTCTCCAACTTTACCTTCTACCTTTCCCGCGAAACTCCTCGACAGCCACTGGAGTTTCTTCTCAAGGCATTTGGTTGCAAGCGCGTTGGTTGGGATGCAGTTCTTGGCGATGGTGCTTTCACTACCAACGAGTTGGACCCTTCCATCACCCACCACATTGTTGACCGTCCTCCCATTCAGGCTGCTGTTGAGGAAGAAAGCGACGGCGAGGACAACCAGACCAGCCAGAAGCTTGCAGCTAACATGCGCGTCCCTGGACGAGTATACATCCAGCCTCAATGGGTTTGGGACAGCATCAACGATGGCGAACTGAAGCAGGCCTATGCATACGCCCCCGGCGCTGCCCTTCCCCCTCACTTGAGCCCCTTCGTGAAGCAGGTCCAGGGTGCCTATGATCCTACGATTCCTTTGGAGGAGCAGCAGCCCGAGGAAGAGGCTCTTGAGGCCCAGAGCGAGGACGAAGACGGAGATCTTGCTGTCAAGGACATTGATGAGACAGTTGAGGGTATGGATGTAGCCGATTCTGACGAGGATGAGGATGAGGACGAAAAGGATGACGAGTTTGGTGGCTTCTCCGCGGATGAGGATGAGGACGAAGATGAGGAGGATGATGCTGAGCAGCGACAACAGGAACTTGAGGCCGAGTTGACTGGTGCGTCCGTGAAATCTAAGGCAGCAAACTCCAAGGCTAAGGCCAAGGAGGATGCCCGCAAGGCGCTGAGCAAGAAGGCCCGGGAGGAAGCCGAAGAGCTAGACCGTGCCAAGGGCATGTTGAGCAAGAAGAAGCGCAAGCTGTACGAGCAGATGGTTTACACTAATAACAAGAAGAGCGCTGAGGACCAGAAGCTGCGGGCAAAGAGGAGAAAGTTTGAAAAAGAACAGGCGAAGAAGGGCAAAAATAAGGCGTAAAGGGTTGCTTTATACCATTCAGATAGATATATTCAATTTACATGCGATGGAACAAATATTTTGTGCTGTGTCTTGTCATTGCCTCGACTAGTAGCTTACTGGTGCAATATAGATATAGAGAGTATGAATTTTTTTGGGTGGCTTGGTAGTTCCGTTTTTTTTTTCCAAGCGAAACCTGGTGGCACTTCGTAACTCTTACACCAACCAAAAACGAATGGTATCCAAATACGACAATAAGTGAAAATACGAGCCAGCATGTCAAAGTGAAAAAAAAAATAGATTGGTTTGCATCCGTTTGATTCCGATTCTAGGCTCTGGTCTTGTTGAAGGATGGAGGCAGGCTCAGGAAACTGGGAGCTGGACAGCGATGAGATCGCGTCGATTGCATCTGAGGATCTTCACCAGCACCGGCCAAACCGCTGGACGGGGCCTAGGTCTTCATGGCGCACTCTTACGGAAGAAGATCGGCTCCTCTGGCAGTCGATGAAGCAGATCCAGGACCGGGATCTATCGGTACATCTATATAACGCTTTCGCGCTGAAGCGACATGGCCGGAACCCTGCCACGGCTCAGGACCTGGCGATGCAGCTGGTGAGTTTGCGGGCGCATGACACCACTGCTGGGCTGGATCCCCAAAGAAGCCGCATCTCTTTTTTTGTTCAATTTATTGTAGTGCCAGAAGAAAATTCTAATAGATTCATTAGGAAAACGGTCAACAAGGAGTTTGGGTACCACCAAAACTCTGGACCGCATGGCCTCTCAAGCACAAGCAAGTGCCAAAGCCACACCTCATCGATAGCCAGCATGACGAAGATGAGGGCTTCACATTTCGGAGGCAGGAACAGGCGCTCCCTAGCACCGAATTGGAAGAGGAGCTGTCTGCAACCATATTGCGAACTGCTACACGACGCTTCCGCCGGAGGAAGGCGAAAATGGCACGCACGTCCATTGAGAAGCCTGCTCTAGAAGAGGAGGGAGAAGAAGAGGTCATATCGTCATCTCGAGAGTCGTCTGTCACTTCTGAAGCAAAGGAAGAGGATGAAGAGATGACGGATGCAAATAAGCCCGCGACAAAACGAGCACGGCAACCGGCCAGGACGTACGAGCCAGTTGTGTCATCAAATGACGACCTCTCGTATAGCTTACTACGACCTTCAGTTCGACACATCCTAACACAACTGGATGCCACTCTGTCTATTCTAAACAACTCGAGAGTGTCTGGATTGACATACCTGTCCGACTCATCGACCGAGGAAGAGTCAGACAGCCATGTCGGTGGGAAGCGACCGCGAGGCCGGCCCCGGAAGCAGCCTGGAAGCGTGACAGATGGAGATACCACAGACGCAGACCCGACGACAACGACCCCTCGCAGAAAACGAGGTCGACCGCGCAAGATACATGTTCCGGAAGAGGGAGAAACCCATGACGAGATGGTGCAGCGCGTGGCCCGCCAGTCTCACCGCCGGTTGCCGACCACACCCAGAGACAAGGACGCTGCATTTGAAGAGTGGCTGCGCAAAGGTGACGAGGCCAGCGAGCGAGAGCGCTCCCTTTCGCGCGCACGAAACGCCTCACAAACAGAGGAGACTGGGGACGAAGGGGCCAGCGGAGCGAACCAGAAGAAGCTGGCCAGATGGGGCCTCCGCGACTGGAGCGATGTGCTCGGTGCCGCTGCCCTCGCAGGCTTTCCAGGAGACGTTGTCGCAAGGGCCACAAGGCGCTGCGCGGACTTGTTTGGCGAAGGCATGGTGCTCAGGAAGCTCAACGAGGCGCCGGCGTCGGCCAACGGAGGCGGCGTGGAGACGGTCGAGTATCGCCCGCAGCCTATCCAGCTCTCATCGCCATCCGACGCCGATGACGAGAGTGACGACGAAGCCGACCTCGTCCAGCGCCGCGTTGCCTCCCGCCAGGCCTCGCTGGCCCGCTCCAGGGCCTCGAGCCTCGAGCGCGCCAGCCCCGAGTCCTTCCGCGGCCGCCTCTCCCGGACCCAGTCTCCCGGGCCAGCGGCGGCTCCCAAGTCGCCCCGGTCTCGCTCGGGGTCCCGTTCCAGGTCCGCCGGTGGCCTCGTCTTCTGCCCCGTTCCCCGGTGCGACCGCGCCGCCCAGGGCTTCTCCCGCAAGGCCAACCTGCGGCGGCACCTGGAGCTCGTGCACCAGGGCAGGGCCGACGACGTAGACAGTGACGACGAGCTGGTAGGTGCCGTCCACGTCGATGGCTTCCTCCGGCCCATTGTCCCCGCCCGCGGTTGGAGAGGAGAGGACATTATGATTAGGAAGAGAAAGAGGGCTTACGCACAAAGATCCAAGGCGGCAAGTCGAGCAACAAGCCTAGAGAGGGACGAGTCCTCTTAGTGGCCGAATATCTTTTATCTTGTTTCTGCATATATATATATATACATCTTGTATGTTAGATATTATAGATGCAGTTGACAGGAAGTCAATCTACAGCTTCACCGTTGAATCACTCCGAGCAGGACGTCACAATCACCGCTCCAAAACACCCAATGGACCGTGCATGTGTGAAATGTAAGAATATGTATTCAGTTGTCCGTCTCAAAGTCAAAGGGTATCAAAAATGCTCAAGTAACCCTGCACTGTAAAAAAAAAAAAGTAATCACCACCCCCCCCCTTTTTCAACGAATAGAACTGCGAAAGCCGTCTCTTGAACCGTATTGATCCCCGCCTCCCAACCCTGAACGCCTAGCTAGAGTTATGCCTACCCTGTTTCCCATCAATGTTCATTATAAACTAAAGACGTTGCATATACATCATGTTCGAACAGCGACCGCGGGTCTGCTGCCCAGAATCAAACAAAAAACCATCATATCAAGTGCCTTGTCTAATTCAAGCGAGGGCTTTTCCTCCTTGAAGCGCTCTGGCTAAAATCAGTCAGGGGAAGGTTCTCGGTGCCATCGCTGACGACGCTCGCAGCGACATTCCTCTTCGCGTTGCGCGTAGAACGGGTGCTCCGCTTAATGAGCGGCATAGTACGCTCAGGCGGCATAGACACGATACTAGCGCGGGGGTCGAAACCGATGCAGCCGGTGGTGAGGTTGCCCGTAATGTTGGGGTTGACCTCGCGGAGGCTCATGCCCAGCAGGTTGGCGCCGCTGCCGTGATCCGGGGCGCTGGCGTTGGAAGCGCGTGGCGGTGGGCGAACCGGGGATGTCATCATCTTGTGCTCGAGGTCGGCAAAGACGATAGTGGTATCCCTATCGTGATCGTCTTTGCAGGGTGTGGCCGGGCTGTTGGCTTGAGCGATGATGAGGTCGAGATCTTCGGTTCGCGGTAGCTCGGTGGGGAAGTGGTATTGCATCTTGGCTGGAGTTTGGCCGGTAGGCTGGTACTCCTGGAGATTTGTGCCTCCGATGTTGTCGCGCAGGTTGCCTAAGGGCTGGCAGAGCTGCTCCTCGAGAGGTTCCAGCTGGTCGAGCTGTTCGTTGAAATCTGAGTCCATCTCCTCACCCAGGTTCTTGACGCGGCCGAAGGTCGTCTTGAAGTGAGCCGAAATGTTGCCAAACGACTCCTCGACCGTGTTGGACAAGGCCTGGACAGACTGGGCGTGGGTTTCGTGGTGGTTGGTATTTTCAGACTTGGCGCGGGTAACAAAATCATCAAGAGTCACCATCTGGATGTCGAGGTCCTTGATTTGCTCATCCACAACGCGAACCGTCTCGGCGTGCACAGACTTGGCTGTGGCCTGGATTGAGGTGCTGAGCTCATTGGCAGAGTTCCAGTCGTCCTTGAGCTTCGTCTTAAGCTGATCGCGAGACTTCTTGACGCCATCCACGAGATCACCTTCCTTCTGATCCCAAGAATCCATGCCCTGACTGTATCGAGACATAGCCTCTTCGAGAGACACATTAGACTCGGCGAGGCTCTTCTGAACTTGGGACGCCCTCTCAACGATGCGCGCCTCCTGGATCTCAGCCTGTGTGTTGATCAAGCCGGCAATCTGCGCGGCGAGATTTTGCCTCTCTTCAGTTGCCTGTCGGCGCTCTTCCTGCAAAGCTTCCTGTATGCGCGTGGAGATGCTGGCATTCTGGAGAACAATGGTGTTCGTGGCAGCATGGAGTTGGCGCTTCAGAGCGTCGCACTCGGCACGCTGGTCGGTGACGTGCTTGACAAGATCTTCGAATACAGTTTTGCAGTCTTTGCCGAGGGAGCTGTAAGAGTTGTGGAGCTGCTGCCTGTCAGTCTTGAACTAGAAGTCAATGTGAGAGTTTTAGAGCCACCTACCTGGGAGTGGAACGTAGTCATCTCGTTCAGCATATCAGCGGCTATCCTCTCTGCAGAGTGAGAGATGGCCTGCAAGCTATCGCCCATTCGATCCTTGACGGTGTCACGAACATCCTTGATCTCTTCTAGAATCTTATCCATGTCATCCTTGGACTGCTGCTTCCCGCTGAGGAGTTGCTGCTTGGACTCGTTGAAGGTTCCTAGGTGCTCGTCCAAGAATGTTTGCGTTGTAGACAGCTTGCCCAGCTCCTCGTCAACAAACTCAGCCATTCGTCGGGATACAGTGGCGATGTGGTCAAGCTGCTCTTCCTGGAATTCCTGGATCCGGCGTTCTACCATGCTTGTAACATCGGCGACCTGGTCTTGGGACGTGCCCCAAGCGGCTCGATTGATAGACTGCAGGTCTGACTTGCGCCTGTTCTTCGCATGGAGACCATCCACATCGCTCACAGTTTTGTGGAGCTTGTTGATGAGCTCGCCACCAATCCTAGTCAATTTGGTCTCCGTCTTCTGGTGCGCCTTTCTCAACTGAGTCTCCTCAGCCAGAGTTTTCCTTGTTGCCGACAAGACGATTTCGGTCTGATCCAGAACCTCCTTTGTATCGTCGAGCTCAACCTTGGTGCCCTCATGGTCCTTCTTGAGGCCCATGAATGAAGATGTGAGGCTGTGGAGCTCCCTGACCTTGTTTCGCAGGTTGTTCTCTAATGTGTCGATTTTGGCGGCTTGCTCCTCGGCCACAATGCGGCGGGATTCGCTCTGGGCTGTCATCTCCTCATACACCTCGTTGGACAGGTAAACCCCGTTACGTTGTCGTGTTGAAATCAACTCACTCTTCAACTTTTCAATCTCATTGGTGAACTCACGAAGTAGCGTTCTCTTCTCGATCATCGGGTTCATCTGAGGCTTGTTCTTGATATTCTTGGCCCGGAAGGCGTAGTCGAGAGTGGAAATGGTCTCTTCCAGGTTGCTTTTGGCAGGGGAGATGGTGGCGATGATGCATGTTTTGGTCCTGCCTCCAAGGGAGTCCTGGAGTAGACGAGTCAACTTGGACTCTCGGTAAGGAATGTGTGCGCTTTTGTCGACCAGGGCGTTAATGACTCGACCAAGCGTCAGCAGGGACTTGTTGATAAGACCAGCCTCGGCAGCCCGCTTGTTCTCGGCTCCGGATCGCTGGATGTTCTCGCTGCCAGCCAAATCCACAAGGTTCAGCTTTCCGGCGCTCACGAGGGCCTCAACACCATCCTCATTGGGCTTCTTAACGTATGCTGTGATGGTGAAGACCGTGTGAGAACGGGAGCTGAGGTCGTTGCACTTGGTGGCCGCAACCTGGCGCTTCAAGCTGCCATCCTGAAGCACCTTGATGCCTTCGGCGGCGTTTTTGATGTGCTTTTCCTCCATGCCCTGCACGACCGTGCTCGAGTGACCGCGCCGGGATGTGTCATCGTAAATCTTCAGCTTCACGCTCTCGTCCACGGCTAGCAAATCCTTGAGGTCTTCGTTGTAAAGCTCGATAAAGGAGCACTTGATTGTGCTCTCGGCTTCGTCAAGCTCGAGCTTCTTGAACAGCTGGTGAAGCACACGGGGAATGATACCAGCGTCATCGGACAGCATGCCCAGTGTGTCGGTCATATCGCCAGACATGGTGTATGTCTTTCCGGTGCCTGTTTGTCCGTAGGCGAAGATTGTGCAGTTGTATCCGGCAAGCATCTGTTTAATCAGACATGTTAGCAATGGCGCAGCTGAGAGGAGGCGCTCAGTGTTGGAAGCTCACCTCTTCGAGGATTGGCTTGACCGTGTCATCGAAAACTCCTTGCTGGTCAGCAGCCGGGGAGAAGACGCGATCAAAGTTGTACGACCGGTTGCTCAGCGCATTGGGGCCCATCGACAGTTCGACAACCTTTCCCTTTGCGGCATCGCAATTAACCACGACATTGCTGTTCTCGCGAATCTCGCGCTCGTTGCGGCCGCGACACCGCACGACAACATTGATGTTGGTCTCTTCGGCATTGGGGTCCAAGTCAAACTCGCGGTCCTTGCGCTTCGTGCCGGTGGTGGCTGTGGAGGCGATGGACTCGGAGGGGGAGACGGCGCCGGCGCGATCGATGCGCGACGCGATAGAGGAAGCATATCGACTCGAGGTCCTCGTGCCTTGTCGGACTCCTGGACGGGTTCCAGCGACGGTGCGAAGGCCAGTGCCCATCGCTATCCGGCTGCCCTCTCGCTCGGAGCGAGTCTGTCGTTGGTAAGCCACGGTGGGCGGCTGTGGGAGGTGTCGGCCTGAGCAGGCGGGGGTGAAGCGATGTGGTGTTTACGTCTGTGCTCGCGAGACAAAACCGGCCGTTGGCTGGCAGTAAGATAGAAAAACGCAAATCCAAAGCCGCGATCTTGAAGGAAAGAAAAAAAAAAAGACTTCGGATCTCAATCCTGGCGGTGTGGAGGGGTTGCCTGCAGGCGGTTGTGTTGCAGCAGGGCTGTTGAGTGTAAATACACTGTCGGATGCGTCAGTATGCCGCGGGTGGGTCGTGTGTTTCGCTCATGTCAACATAAAATTGGCGCTAATTCACCACAGCAACGGATCTGCCACTCGATGAGAGCCACCCATTTGTCTCGCGTATGCGGGAAGACGTGGATGAAAATTGCCGTATTTGGATTGGGTCTCGTGTCTCTTCATGGTCTGTGTTTAATCCATCTTTCGCGCCATCTTATTCTTAGGGTATTCCGTCCATTTAGCTCCTCTACCCGTATCTCAACCCGCCCATAGCGGCGAGCTGGGGCAGACCCTTTATCGGGCCAATTAGTGAAGTCGCATCTTGATAGAGTGTGATTTATCTGTGGACTTGCTCATCAAAGATATGGTAATGATGAGCAGATGTTAAAAGCACATGGTGTTTTTTTTTCCTTAGTTCGACGACATAGGGACCGCGCAATACAATGCTATCTTCTGATCCTCTTGGATCGCAACCAAGCACCTAGGCTTGAAGCAAAAGTGAACACGCCCCATCATATACACCTTGTCTTCTTGTCCAAGTCACACATATCCGTTCCGGAACAGCTCAACCCAATGGCAAACATCTCAGAGGCAAACTCCCCAGTTGGCATTTCTAGTAATTCCAGGTGAATCTACTGGTGGTACAATTCCCAAATTCCGGCTCGTGGTATCATGCAGTCTTATCGTGAACCCTCCTGTTTACTCCGTGTCCATCTGATCACCGGCGCTCTCTGGTTTTGCTTCCTCTGCTGAAGGTACCGCCGCTTCCTTCTCCTTGCTCTTTTCTGCGGCCTCTGGCTCAGCACCGTCACCGTTCTCCTCCTCCTCCTCCTTGGCCTTCTTTGGTATCTCGCCCTCCAGATCTTGATCTGCCTCGCGTTTCGTTCCCACACTCTCTGCGCCAGGGCTTTTGGCCTCGCTGCTTTCGTCAGCAGACGCTTCTGCCTTGCTTTCGCCCTCGCCATCCTCGTGCTTTCGCCCCACAGCAGCCTCGACGTCAATGTCCTGCATTTCGAGACTGCCTTCGCCGCTGAAGTTTGTTGATCCAGCCTGGGGGCCAGTGTCGCCGACGCCAATCTCTTCTGGTCCTCTTGCGTGAGGTACTTCCTCCTCCTCCTCCTCCTCGCGCGATGCCCCTTCTTCCCCTTCCGCCATGTGAGCACGCTCCTCCTCGGTAAGAACATCCTGGGCTCGTGAAAGTTGGCTCACTGGGACAACTCCTGCTCGCTGCTCCTGTCGAAGAAGCTCACCTTGTGTCACACCCCTGGTGTGGCCAGTTGATGGGACACCGTTAACGCTGACAGAGACCGTTTCGATGCTGCCCATACCGTTGGGGCCATCGATGGTCTCCGTGCTCTCACTATGAATCTGCGCGCCAGGTGTGTCGTTGCTGCTGTCGGGACTCCTCCTCGTTAACCATGGGATGGGCGTCAAAAGAGCGCCTCCCAGGGCTTCATCCGTGCCCAGGGCGGCCGTGGTTGGGTTGCTCCAGGTGACAGACACGGCAGGATCCTTTGCATCTTCTCCGTTCAGGTGCATTGAGGACATGTCTGGGATGGCTGGGGGCAGAGGGTACGTGTTAGTTCCAGAAGTCACCTGCACAACTCTGTCGACGGCATGCAAATAGGCTGCCAGCGCCTTGTAGTGCGCGCGGGGCTGGAGGACCAGCTCGGCGAGTCGCTGGATGGTGTGAGGCGGGTACGAATTGAACCGCTCGAGGTGGGTGATGATTCCCGTCAACATGTCAGCAATTTGCTTCGGGAGAGCGCCAGCTCCAGAAGCCTCAGCAGGCGCTTTCGATTCCGCTGTCGCATTTTCCTTGCCGGCTTCCTGGGATGACTGGCCGGTGGGCGACGAGGGAAGGGGAGAGACTCGGGATTCGGAGGTGGTCTGGGGAGCGGCGGCCGGGGGAGGAGGAAGCTTGGGGATGGGAAACTCGCTGTGCGCAATCTGCTCGCGGGAGAAAAACCAGTAGTTAGAGGCGCGTCATTTTGCGGGCGGGAGTTGCACAAGGGATACTTGCCTTGTCGAGTCGCGCGATTATGTCGCTGCGCAAGTCGGGCCAGTCGTTTCTGTCATGAGCCATTGTCAGAGAGGAAGGCGCAAGAGATCTAGAGGCGAAAGTAGGGAAGAACTTACTCTTCAACCAGGGCACCCAACGCGACCCGTCCGAGAAGGCCATTGTCGCTATCAACC
Organism: Calonectria pseudoreteaudii; assembly: GCA_001879505.1. NCBI lineage: Eukaryota > Fungi > Ascomycota > Sordariomycetes > Hypocreales > Nectriaceae > Calonectria > Calonectria pseudoreteaudii. Next base: position 2,659,969 of record KV875228.1, read on the forward strand.
TCCATCATGATTGTGTGTGGGCGAAATGGAGTTCGGGGCAGAGCATGTCTTGCGCGGCTGCAAGAGAGCGCGACGGGGCCCAAGGCTGAAGCTTGGTGGATGGTGGGGTTGCAGCTAAGCGGGAGGGCGAACGGGCGCGCTAGGGGGTTGGTCGCCTGAACATCTGCCCGTCTGGGGGCAGGCTGAAGGGGAGAAGCGAGCGTTTGAGGTAGAGTGGCTAGCGGTGTGGTGTACACAAATATGTTTATTGTTTTATTTTGTTTTCTCTCAGTCTATTTTTTTTTGGTGCATCGCCTTTCTCTCTCTGTCTCTTGGATGTTCAGGACACCCCGAAAGTTCTCCGCATGCATGTTGCCGCAAATCAAGAGCCAAACTATTCAACCCAAGGCCTCACCGATGCTGTTGTGCAACAACGTGCCCCGTTATGTGCATTAGAGTTGTGCACCGACTGGAGAGAGTGTGCAGGATGGAGCGCTCCAGGAACAACTGGAGAATGGTGATGCTTTTTGGTCTTTGAAACAAGCATTGTGCGCTAATTCCAGTTTGCTTTTTTATAATATCTAGCCATTTTTGGTTCGTCTTCCAATACAAAATACTCGGAGATGCACCAGAATAGAAGGTTCCATCCCATCGCCCACACCACACATACCCGGTTCGCCAACTGCCGCCATCCCGCTGCCCGGCCCCACGCCCCAGCTCCACGCCGCATCCTTGCCTCTATCCCGTCGGCCTCTTAAGCCAGACCTATCGTCGACCCTGGTTTACGCCTCATCTCTTGTCATGGTCTCCATCCGAGCCTGATTTGGCCAGACGTCCTCGCTGAGAAATGCATGCCATCTGCAAAATGCAAATGCCAACCTCGCTCCGTGCAACTCTGCTGCCGGCCACCCACCAGTCACCCTCCTCCCCTTCCTTCATTCAGGCCCCTCCCGTCTTGGCTTCTCTGTTCTCTCGCCTTTCGCTTCTCTCCGCTTCTGCGTGCTACCCACCCTTTGTTCTGCTATGAAAAATAAAGAACAAATAAAAGAAGACCCTGCCCCATTATTATGGTCCCAGTGTTAATACTTGTCCGAAGCATTCATATGAAGTCATCCTCGGTCTGCTTCATCCTCTGTCTCTCTCTCTCTCTCTCTCTCTCTCTCTCCATCCAATGTGGTCCCAACTCTGTATTCCCGACACCTGATCATCCCTCTACTTGGACTTATTCTCCATCTCCAATGGCCTCATTGCCTCCAACACCAGTGGCAACCCCTCGTTTTGCCTCCGTTCTTCAGTCACAGGCAAGCGACGGCAGCGACGGCACGCAGGCCCTCTCATTGTCGAGATGGGACCTCAATCCATCCTTTTGGGAGCCTTGCGCCTGGGAGCACGGTACCTACTACGATTATCCCCATCCTCGCACTTGCACAATCGTCCATGCTCTGCAGAGCGCCTGCATGCAAGGTGACTATGGCCCAGCTGAGGAGTTTTCTGCCATAGGAGGCCCCCCTTTGATGGTATAGTATTGGGACTTTTGCCACGAGCAACTTACACGCACTCCATTAACACGCGCCAGTCATTAAATGTCGTCTCCGTCCTTCTCTACTTACCACGAGGGGATACTATTCAACTCACTCTTCCTGAACAGTCTCATGTGGTTCGCAATCCTACCAGGTACTTTTCTCCCCACATTCACGAGAAGTACTTCCACCTGAACCAGTCCCGCCGCTGTGTCCTATCCATATCTACGTATCATGGCCCGCTCCTCCATATTACTCTCCCTCCTCGCGTTTGCTGCACAATTCAAATGCCCACTTCAACCAAAACACCCGAACCATACTGTCCGAGTTTGGGCTGGACCAGGCCAACCACGCCTTCTCATCACCTCTTGCCCATCAACTCGTTGTTGAACCCTGCAGAGGCCAGAAAAGGGCCCAGATGCCGACTGGTAGACATAATGCGAACACAGGCAAAGGACATGGCCTATTTTGCCGACCTCGGGGATGTCATATCCAAATCGCCTCAGGAGAAACCTGTCGTTCAAGAAATCACAAGTCCAAATAGCCCTCCCTCGGCAAAGGGTACATGTTGTCTTCCAAATACTGTTGTCTCGGAAGGAAATTGGACTATCCGGTTCATGAACTGTCATTGTCCAGTAAGACTTCACATTGTTACCATGGGCCAGGAGATTAAAGAAGATTGGGATGTCCCAATGGCCCTAATCGCAAGAATTCTCCTTGCTCACATGCCGCCAGGCAAAAGATGATGACTTCTCATAATTATGTACAGCTTAGTAGAAAATGTATCAACAGAGAGGGACCCTAGTCCCGGAGAAGAAAAATTAATCAAGATCGATAGCAATCTCTAGCAAGTTACAATCCCGTGCACTCATCCTTTCATTCACACTGAACATGTTCGTTGGTGCTTAAACCTGATAAGGGTTGTACAGCCACTTGGACGGGTCAAAGTTGACCTCGAACCTCACGCCGTCATAAGTTCCAATAGCACAGCTCAAATCGTGGAAACCTTCGAGACCCGTCACAGGGAGGTCCTGCTCGGCGTCCGTCTCCTCGTGCAAAGCCCAACCGCCTGTCAGGGTGCCGTTGTGGGTGAAGAAGATGTCGACCTGGGGTTTGGATTGGCCGACGTGGCGGAATGTCATGCCGATGCCGTATGTGTGGCCGGGGCAGAACTCACTAGTGAACGTCTTGCCACCCCATCGGTCGTTGATGTACTTGTGTCCGTCGTCGCCGTGAACAGCCAGGCTGCCGCGGTGCCAGCCGGGCATTCGGAAGGACGGATACGGCAATGCCGTGAAGCCGAGGCCTACGAAGATGGTAGGGCTGTCGGCGCGCAGCTGGAGTTCATAGTAGATCGTCTTGGGCTGCCCGGTTCGGATGGGGTCATGCTCAGTGACGGAGTAAAGCGGCGGGTAGCCGATTATGCAGCGATCAGGCGAGTTCTTGGCTGTGTAGCCATCCCATCGACCAGGGCTAAGCCAGCTCAGGTTCCTGTTGAAGCCGACAGGCTGCATCAGGCGAATGTTGCCTGTCTGAAGCGCATTTTTGGCAATAGGGTCAAGCACCAGAGGCTGCGTCAGGGGATACTGAGCACACCACGCTTCGCCAGCTTCGGCCTCTTCCTCGGTAGCGTTGCTCGTCGGAGATTTGTCAAACCCGCTGAAAATGGCCGGCGGCGGCGGGAACAGAGATGTATCAGGGACAATCGACTCCCAATCATGTTTTCCGGGAGGAGGCCCTGGGGGAGGAGCATATTGGCCCGGTGGAGGCCCTGGCGGGGGAGCATACTGCTGCTGCGATGATTGTCCCGGGGGCGGTCCCAAAGGCGGCGCGTATTCGGCTTGTGCCTTCTTCGGGGGAGTTCCAGCCGGAGGCGCGTAGTTGGGCTCGCCCGATGGCTGGCTTGAGTTGTGCTGCGGCGGCATATAGCTGCTCTTCTTTTCAGACGACGAGGGTCTCTGTGCTGGCCGTGAGGCAGGCTCGTGGCCTTGGTCGGCTTTACTACCAAAGCACATGTCAAGGCTGAAATTTGCAATAGCTAGGCGATTGCTTTTGATGCTGCGGGGGAAAATATATATTATCCGCTCGAGGATGCTAGCCCTGGTGGGATGATGCTGAGATTGGCTGAAGGCCAAGGGTGCGCGTGAGGTTGGTGTTTGTGAATCGATGACTCTTGCGAGGGTAGCTACGTCGCGGTCGCCACGATTTTGTGATTGACGGTCACACTGAAACTTCGATAAGCAAAGACGAACAATCAGGCATCCAAGCCGTCTCCCAATAAATAGATCAGTCAGTTGTGGCTGTGTGCTTTATTTGCTGTCAGTATACTGGAGCAAGGCGCATTCACTTGGCATTTAACCACCCCTGGCCTTTGGGTAAGGTCAAGAGTCCCTAAACTCAAACGGACCTAGATCGCTGTGGTGGATAGATGAGCTGCGGGGACCTCCGTACGGTTCGTCTCCCGCGCAGGGAGGGATACGAGAATGCACAACCGTGATCAACATTACTTCTACCTCAAATTCTGAAGCATGTTTAGAAAGTATAATCAACAAGATATATTTGATGTTTCAGGAATTCGCTGGAGCTTTTCGTACTCATCTTGTGAATCTGCCGCGGTTTTCATCAAGCAAGAACAAGCAAATAAATGTGGCCTGAGGCCATCACTGATCACTTCACACATCACCTTGGTGTCATGAACCAAAACCTTCCATAGTCAAAGTTACGATGTGCCATTCGAACGAAAACTGTGTCAATAGTTGTGCTGGTAATATTAATCCTCGCCACATATCTATGTCATATTCAAAGGCAACTATGGCTTACCTAACGATTTGATTACATACACATTTCGACATTACTCCATTGATTGAATTCTATTCCCAACAAGCAATGGATCATGAACGTCAAGCGGTTCGAGATACGTGGAGATAACAACCCTAAATGTGGGGAATGAGAGACCTTGCAGTGACTGCTAAGTCACTGCGGTTCGATTGCATTGTTGATGACACTAACTATACCTATGGACACCATCGCAGACAGCAGCGGTGTTCCTCAACAAATGGATCCCAAGCATACATCAGCCAGGAGATGCCCCCCACCAGCCATCACCGGCATGACCAAGCATCCGCCATCAACCATCAAGCATGTGCTTTAGTCTCTGGGCTTAGGCACCCCACGAGCTGGCGTCGCTCTCATCGGGGTAGTAAAAAGCCACTACGCTGATGATAAGGTAGACAGCACACAGCAGTGCACCCTCCAGATAGTTACTTCTACCGTCCAAGACCAAGAAGTTGACAATGAAGGCAGAAACAAACAAGCAAACCGTCTCAAAGAGGGTAAAGTACAGAGTCATGTCACGATCCATGATCCATCCCAAAATCACCACCAGAGGCGTAATGAATATGGCAATTTGAATCGAACTGCCAACTGCGACACCAATGGCCAAATCCATCTTGTTCTTCATCGCTACAGTAATGGCCGTCACATGTTCGGCGGCATTGCCAACGATTGGTAGGATGATAAGACCGATGAAGATTTCTCCAACGGACGAGGTACTGACAACTTCTTGAATTGAATCAACCAGGAACTCTGCACACAGCGCAACGAGAGCTGTGGAGACAAGGAGAAGGACAATTGAGCCAGACTTGGAAAGATGATCATCTTCGTTGCCTTCGGTCTTCTCCTTAGGCTCGACGCCGGTATTCAGCACTGCCAATGGAATTTGAGCTGGGAATAAACCACCAGGAGGGCGGATTGGGGCTTGATTGAGGCGATCTGGGAGTGAGTTCGTGCGACGGATACCATAGCGAACACGAGGGACGGGTCCAGGAGGCACAGGAGGCAAGCCAGCTTCCGGCTTTTGGACAAAGACCGACGGCGCAAGATTCTTGACCGAGACACCTCGCAACATGGGGAATGGGAGTCGGGCACCACCTGCCTGCTGGCCAGTCATTTCTGCTTGGTTGCTATGGTCATTCTGAACGGCGAAATCGACGCGTTTGGGCTCGCCATCGTTGCTGGCCGTGGTATCGTTGGCGAACACACCATTCGGCTGTGCCTGAATGCCGTATTCATTATCCTCATCGTCTTCGGGCAGAGTGTTTTTCTTGCTCTTGCGGTACTTGCGTCTGTGGTGACGACGCTTTTTTCGATATCTCCCCGACTCATAATCTTCAACTGCTTCCTCGCTGCCCTCAACAGAGGGCCGTCGGGGTATTCTGGGCCGAGAAGACGACGCCACCGAGACCGCTTCGCTGTTATTGTTGTTGTGAAAGGATGCGGCACCAGCAGCTTTAGTCTCGCTGCTATCTGTGGAGGCAAAGCTAGACTTGCGTCTTCGGCTACGGAGGACCTTCTTCATCTTTTTGCGCATGGTATCCCGAGAGTGGTCGGAGTCATCCGAGTCAGAGCTGGAGGATGAGCTATCGTCGGAGCTGGACGAGTCCAGCCAAGCGGCTGCGGGGCCGGGGGTTGACTCGGCATCAACGATATGTTGGGGCGTTGATTCGTACATGTAGGCGTGAGACTTGAGCTGAAACAGAAGGTAGATGATGTACACGAGAAGTAAGATCTGATGATGTCAGTATACTGAAAAGCGAGGTACAACAATTACACATACGACACTAGTTCCGCGACTAATTTTAAGCGACTCTCGATCGGCCTTATCGGTATCGTGGAAAGAGGCATGAAAGGCCGTCTGTATCATGTTAGAATGGCTACAAGAGAACCCAGTGAAAATAAACATACCGGAAGTACTAGACTGGTCACACTCAAACTGAGTAGACAGGCACTCATCTGAGTGACAGTGCTGTTATAGATCTGGGTAGCAGTAAGTAAATATTATGAGATCATCAGCCAAAAATATAGTACCTGCTCACGGTAGCGAAGGCCACCCAAGAAGAAACCCATGCCAAGAATCAAGAGAAGGTTCGCCAAAATCGAACCGAGCAAAGAAGCCTGGACAATTCGAATCTCATTCTGATTGGAAGTCAGTACTGCCTTTAGTTTTATGCTGGATGGTGACATACCTTGACAAGAGCAATGCTGTAGTAAGTTAATAAAAAGATCAGGTTAGCAACGAGAAACGACAAGCAAAAACAACATCAAGACTCGATTGATTTGATAATGCCCTTATAGGCTTCTCGCTCTCTCTCGCCCATAAGGCAACTGCGAGGTTTACATACATGCTGAATTGCAGTTAGTATTTTGGAAATGGAAATCGACGATGAATTGGGACAGTGACATACAAAATGATCAACTCGACGGCGTTTCCAAACGTGACATTCAGAAGTGCGCCGAGAGCGTCGCCCATGTTACTGGCGACGGACTCGGTAGCAAAGGCCAGAAGACCGGCGAGAGGCATGATGGCGATTGCATTCATGCCGAAAATGATGCCCCCGTGGATGCCGTCGATCTGGGAGACGGCGATACCGACAGGGACGAACACGAGCAGGACATTGAGCCAGCTGTGGGTGATAGCCAACCAAGCGTTGCGGCGGATCTCATCAATGAGGCCTCTCTTCTTGTTTGGTTCGGGGGAATTGGTTGTGCTGTGCTCCTCGGCGCCGGGGCTTGGCTCTACGACAGACCCCTGCCTCTCAACCTTCGAAGGTATAGGGGACGAGAGGTGCCCAGAAGTGGGCGTCCTTGCAAAGCTCGAGGCATTAGAGACAGTTGGCTTCTCGTTGAAGGCTTCGTTGTTGAGGGCAGCGATGCCATCGTGCTGGGCCTTAGCTTGGTAGGTGGTTTGGTTTAGGTTGTTGGGCAATGAATTCGTCGAATCATTCAAGGCCGCATTGGATGAAGGAGGCAAGAATCCAGGCGCTTTGGGTATTGCACCAGAACGATTGCCATCTATATTGGGGGATTCAGAGGAGGCTTCCTTCATCGAACAGGCTTTGGAGGGACACGAGATGAGACGGGGATGCAGAGGTTGTGGTGTGCGTGCGGAGTGTGCTGTGTTTGTTTGTGTGGCACCTATGTAAGTGTAGGAGGGAGAGTTGTGGAATGTTCAAAGAACGGCCAAGGCTTTGGCTTTGTGCACAGATTGCGGGAAAGGGAGAGAGAGGTTCTCAAGGCAGGGCGTGGCGATTTATACTTGCAGCCACTGGCCGAGTACGGGTGTCGTGCTCGGGGGAGGCCAATGTACTACCGAACGGGTGCTGCCACAATGAGGCCCACGCCCGGACAATGATTATCAGTGGAGTCAAACAGCGTAATGTGGCTGGAATGCCCCAGTAAATCCCAGAACGGGCCCTATCAGAACACACACGGGAGCCCTATTGGTCCCAGCCACGGTCCCAGCTACGCCGTAAGGCGGTGTCTGACCCATGCTTCCCATGCATCAACGAATACACGATGAGCCCATGCAGTGCTTCCATCGATGATGTCGATGGTGACGACAACCGAATCCGAGCATGCTCACGGTGCAATAAGCCGGCCCGAGCCCGTACTGCCCCATCATCTCCGCCCGTCGAATCCCCGGCCAACAGAGCGAGGTGCCCTGCAGAGGCCTTTCGCAGTTGACGGACGACAGAAGTAGGGCTGGTTGGTCTAGTAAGTACATGGGTGCCGAGGTCGCTTGTGGTGCTCTATCTACGACCTCCTAAGCTAGGTGGGGATTGGCCCCTCACCTTGACTGATAATTATCCACGGTGATCTGGGCCCTTCCATGTTTACCTGTGCAAGTGCCGCGTGACACCCTCTTCCTCAAACTGCCCATTTGTTTATCTGGGCATTCTCGCCATTTGACTCACCAACATTCATTGTATGACTGGGCAAGCCGAAAAGGCAAAACCAAGAGGCAAGTGTGCACATGCATCGCGGACGAGATGGAAATCACCGACTAAACTGTTTGCGTTGGCGGATGACACCTGTCGAAAGGCGTGACTCAATGCGCAGTGCTCGGCGGTGTTGCCGTTACTTTGCCTGAGCATGCCCCCCGGACTTTTGTTTGGGGGGAGTCTAGCCCTTGCGCTACAGCGGCCAGTGACACACGCACGTGCTCCTTATTCTCAGCCAGCCCGCAATCCAACAAGCTCTTTCCTGCACTCGCTTACCGTTTCAGCTTAATGTTGGAATCGGCCTTGTACGCGGTTGTATACGCGATCCGTCGTCAACCTCTCTCCTTGTCGGGGAGACATACCGTGTCGACAAGTTACCCGTGGAAAACAAGTTTTCGCACAGGAGCCACCCGTATTACAACACAGCGCTATACTCAGTTATCACAGCCATGACGTAACTGGACCCGAGTCTTTGAGACCTGGTTCCATGACGACGGGTTGCAGTGCCACACCCACCCATCACCACGTTTTCGTTGGTTCCCTCCGTTGGCTTTGGTGGCGGGCCTCGTGGGGAATTGCCAGATTGGGCCAACCCAAAGGCCGATGGCTCGGTAGTGATACGTTGTATTCAACTCCTTTCAACAGCCCAATGCCAAGTTGTGGGTTCCCAAGCGTGGAGGTCCTGTTCGTCTCGGGTCCCCCTGCGTTAGTCGGTTATCGTCCATCACCTGTGCCCCATTCGGCTCCGAGGCCTAAATGTCCGTCGCCGATCGCCTCTTCCAAGACAAACAAGCCTTGCCAAGGAAATAGCCGTAAATTCAGGTCTACAGAGGGTCCACGCCATTAACTCAATGGAATAGGCTTCGTCTTCTTTGTAGTTGCGGTTTTATGAATGTGAGCGATGTGCACGGTGCCATTTGTGAATAAATACAACGTTTCGCCATTCATAATATATCTAAACTTCTTATGATACGCAGGTCTATGGCAATGGTTCATCCATTTGCCTTTCGCCACTAGAGATTCCACCATAAATTCAAACACACTTCTTTCGAATCGGTTCATCCCAGTCGCTTGCATCAACTGGATACGCTCCATCGCTAATGCCACCAAGTCAAACCTCAACATGCGTTTGTATAGGACAGAAGAAAATGAGAACACCCTCCCCCCCTCGACATTGGTAAATCAACAAAGTCATCTAGCGCCATGACTTGTTCCCAGTCGCTGTTCATAAAACAAATTCCAGTTTCCGTATCGACTAAGTTATGTAAGAGAGAGAGTAAATGCCTTCCGGGACCACCACCAAAAAATCCAATCTTTATCCCCTTGCGCCGTGACGTGCATTGTAAACCATAACCGAGAGGCCAACTATTTCCGCTAGAAATGCCTTCGGTGTCGTCCTTCATTACTGATCGCTGTTTGTGGTCTCGCATGACCCCGGAAGAAGGGGAAAACAATATTATCGCATCCAAAATTGAAGATAAAAAAGAAAAGCGGATTTAGAAAACGTTCAGAATATCAAGATCCTCGACTGCGTTGGAACGCCGCAAACTCCGGGTGCCTCCTCATGATTCATCACCGGTCCTCGCCAGCTCGGGCTTTTCCTCTTCTCCTGAAAAAGTCCATAACCCGCTTGGCAGCGCCACTGCTTCCCTCGTGTCCGCGGAACTCATCCTGATCGTACGCATCCGTAAAGCGCTTGTTCTTCTGCAGTACCCCTCTGTTGCTTCGGCTGGATCCAACGCGGTGGCCGTCAAACCCTTCCGAGCCCGAAAAATCACCATGGTACAACCTGGGTTGTGGTTCGGTAGGAGGTCGACGCATGTCTACTGAAGAGTCGGATGCTGTGTTTAGATGAGAACTTTGCATGTATGTCGGGATAGCATTCGGGCGACGAGTTTCCATTTGCACAGAGCCATATCGCTGATGCGACACAGGGCTGGAGGTGGCTCTTTCATGCTGGTTTTGGTCAGACACTGCATCAAAGTAAGGCTGGCTCTGACGAGGCTCCTCATGGGCGCTGTAGCCTGCCGCCAGGGCTGTTTGCGGGTTTTGGATAGGAAGATCTGCCTGAGAGTCCGCCTCGGAAGGGGGTGCACTACCTTGGTCCCTGCTCAGGCCGATGGCCTTGGCAAGAGAAAATCGCCGGCCCTTGGTTTCCCCAGAGCCCTGAGAGCGAGGGATACTGCCACTTCGCTTCTTTCCTAGTCCCAGGGAGAATGATCGTCGAGACACTCGCGAATCAATCGAAGGCCTTGGGCCCGCCTCCTCACCCGCCAGCATTGTATTGGACATGCTAACAGGGGGGTATTTACGGGACTTATCAACAGGAGACTCGGGCTTCTTCTTGTTGCGAGAACCACCAAATAGAGAGCCACGACGGCCCATGATCTTGGTACCCAAGTCTCCAAGTGTGTTGGATCGCTTATGGCCTCGGCCTTCACGTTTGGGCTCGCCCTGAAAGGTCATCTTTGCAACCTTCGGGGGAACACTACCGAAGGTCTTGCCCATGTTTTCTTCGTCATCAACATTGGTGGGCTGTTGGATTCGACCCTGGGCATTCGTGTCTGCAACCGCAGGAGGTGCAGGCTGCCCATAGTTGGGACGCGATTGCATGGAGCCACCGGTTTGTGGCCGAGTTGCGGTGTTAACATTAGAGATGAAAGCATTTTCGGACGTTGAATGTGTATCGCGGCCGGGACGAGATGGGGGTGGATTCGTCTGGGCACTTGGGGGTCGCTTCGCGGTGGCGGTCTTGGGAGTAGCCTCCTTCACCACGGGCGGGTCTCGAGGCAAGGGCTTCTGGGTGGAAACCTGAGCTGGGGTTTCCAAGGGATTCTGTGAGCCAGTTCGGGATTGGGATTTTGATGGCGCAACGTCGGAGCCACGCTGAGTTTGCGTCGTGGGAGCGACATATTCCACTTGGACGGTTCGGCGTTTGGCGTCTTTGGGTGTGCGGTGGTTTGCGGCTTCGGCTTCTGGATCAATGTTGCCATGAGTCTTGTTCAATCCACCGACCACAGGAGGATGGGTTGGCTTGGCCTTGGCCTCACGAACTGACGCACTCCTGGTGACAGTGGGTGCTTCGGTATATTCTGTCGCCGCTGGAGGAGCGCTCGAGTTTTGTACTTCTGAGGGCAATGTGGTCGTACTGGTGATGAATTCCACAAGTTGAGCGTACTCGCTCAACCAGCTGTGACGAGCCACCTCGAACAAGTCTGCTCGCTTGCGAGGGTTCGGCACCAAGATCCGTCGCAAAAGATCGCGTGCGTGTGGCGTAACATACTCGGGGAAAGTGAGTGGGGTGGTGACAATGTATTTATAGAGCAGGTTAATGTTGTCACCCTCAGGGTTGGCTGGATCGTCATCAAAGGGGAGATAGCCAGCAAGCATAGCATACTGAGGAAGTTAGAGGTTAGCATCACGTTGCAAAAGTCAATGTGTGCGACTTACTAAAATAACACCACAGCTCCACACGTCCACCTTTCGCCCGGTGTAGAGGGAGTCGCTCACAACCAGCTCGGGCGCAGCGTAACAAGGACTACCGCAGCTGGTCTGCATCAGATCACCCTTCCTGGATCCGTTCGGCTTGATACGATCAAGGCCCATCCGCTTTACGAAGTCTCTGTCAGTAAGATTGAGCTCTTCGTCTTCACTTAGCTCCTCATTGGAGTCAAATGTGTTAGCAAACCCGAAATCGGTAATAATAATGTTACGGTTACGATCTAAAAGCAAATTCTCTAGCTTCAGATCCCGATGAACAATTCCCTTCTTGTGCAGGTAGCCAACACCAGAAACAAGTTGGGCGAACAGGCGGCGCGCTGAATGATCTTTGAGATATCGATGGTTAAGAATGTAGTCGAACAGTTCGCCACCCGAAGCGTATTCAAGAATGATGCCGATGTGTCGATCAGTCTCGACCTTGTCAATTAGACGAACAATGTTAGGGTGCTGGATACCACGAAGGATGGCCACTTCGCGATAGATTTTGGCAAAGCGGGAAGGGTTGCTTCCAACACTGTCTCTCTTAATGAGCTTGATAGCAACCTAGGTTGGGGGTCAGTACAAAAATGTCGTGGTTGACATGATTAAAATTGATCATCATACCTGTACGTTGCTGTCCTGCTTCCAGCCAAGTTTGACCTTGCCAAACTCACCCTCGCCAATCGTGTTGCCAAGAATAAAATCACCGAATTTGGTGTTCCCCTTTTGGTTGCGGCTTTGATCGTGTCGGCTTCTGCCCCCTCGTCGTTCCTCGCCACCCGAACTGGTTGGCGGGATGGCATCGCTGGTCGGTGCCGAGTGGTTTCGACCATTCACATCATCTGCGGTGGCAATAGCCTTGGAGGGGCTATCGGTGGCTTCTTGGGTCGATTTTGACGGAGTGCTGTGAGCTGAACGAATGGCCACTGTCGTGGTGCTCGACCTGCCATCTCGACTGGCAGTTCGAGAAGGCGAGTCTTGTGCCCCGTGAGAACTAACAGGCTTTCTGCTCTGGTAACCGTTCTCTGTGGTGGTGGTGTTTCCGCGTGAGCCAGATCGTGGCGTCTCCGCTTGTCCGTGCCGAGGCGAGTTGGACATCTTCTCGTTCGAATACGTCGCCCTCCTTGAGGAGCTTTGGTGGTTTGACGACACCCTCGGAGGTGCAGTAGGGTGCGTACGGTGATTATCGGATGTATTCGGGCGCTGTTGCTCGGTAGCAGGCGAGGACTGGTGTCCTAGGCCAGGGCCGAGGTGATAGGAAGGCGAGGGTGTGGTGTCGCTAGATTTGCGGGATGGCGGGCGTCTCGATGGGGTAGCTGAATTCTGATGAGCATTGTATGGCTCCCGGGACGCTGAAGGTGGCGGGCGGTACGGACGGCTTGAGGGCGACGCCAGGGGAGGCGACGCCAGAGCGGTGTGCTGATGGGGGGCCGTTTGCAATGCAGTCGACATCTTTCTACGCCCGGACGCGTTGAAAATCGAACGGGGCGAGTTGGGCTCAAAAGAATCGCGGGCCGAGTGCTAAACCGCCTAATAAAGAAATTCTGACCAGAACGCGCCAAGAAAAAGGCTCAGGCGACGGCGATAATATGCAGGACGAGATATCTGACAGCCCTGGAGGTCAGGGTTTTCGGACGCGGTGCCAGCCAACACAAAAAAACGCGGCGGGCGAATCGAGGTGGACGGGCGGTGGAGTTGGGGACGAGAGCCTGGAAATCTACCAATGGAACCAGGTTCGACTCTCCTATCTCATGGTGCGTTGGATCTCGGTCGGCGACGTGCGATTTGTCGATTGCGGTCGCTCTTTTTTTTTTCCTGTTGTCCCCAAGCGGCGCGGTGACTCCTGAGTGGATGGAGTGCGGGACGCGCAGGCGCAGTACGGACTACTGCTGTAGGGGGACGGGGGGAAAGTAAGGGATTGGGGCGCCGGGGCGGTGGTGTTGTTATTAGTATTATGTGCTGCGGTAGCGTCTGCACACACTTTCCAGACAGGCACAGGCGCGTGTAAACACACAGACGGGCGAGGAAGAGGAGTAAGAGGGACAGGCAAGGCTGAAGTACAGCAGAAAAGAAGAGGTGAAGGTCCGACAAAAAGGCTCTGACGAGCCAGATGGGGTGAGGACCAAGCTGAGATGGGGCGCCCGAGGGTGGAAGGGAAGAGACTCGGGCGCCAGGCGAAATTGAACGAGATGAGACTTGGGCTGCAGGTGTGGAGCAGCAAATTGATGGGCTACAAGGGCCAAGGACCGTTACGGGGGTGTGGCCAGGTACAGGGGAGGGCACGCGAGGTACCTGGGCCTGCTGGGATGGTGGGTTGGGGGTCGCCAGTCGCATCCAGGCGCAGCCATCCATCACACTGAGCCAAGGGCCAGGTACAAGTTGCCTACCTACCGGGTACAAGTCAAACTTGGAGGAGGCAGGTTGTTCTGTGGCTCTCAGCCCGTCCGCCCACCCAGCCATCGGCCACCTGCTACAAACGAGCCCTCCTCCATTGCCTACCCAGCCCAGGTACCCGCCTCGACCCTGGAGGTACATGCCGGAGCAGGTACACGAGGGAGCGTGGGCGCGGTCGTGGGCCGGTCTCTGGCGCTAGATTCAGGGGCCGTGGTACCTCGAAATCACCGTTCCTGCAGGTACTGGGGGAGGCACAGCGAGCAGCGAGACGCTGCAGTTGCGACTTTTGAGGGTCCTGGGCTCAGCAACCCTGTGCATCTCGGAACACACGTCCAACAATCGCGATGTGAGCAGGGTGCGGGCTGCAGAGCCGTCCGTCTCTGCTCGGGTCTATGTGCTCTCTCAGCATTGATTCCTGTCTCTTGCCCATCCATGGTGCTGCATTGAGGGACCGCAGTGTCGTAGCTGGTTTCGACTATGCGGCGCGAGATGCATGTGGAAATGAACATGAACATGAACTTGCATATCACTAGGGATCCGGACTAATCACCGCTACGTGCGCATTATACATGCATTGCATACAAGCAAGAGTCGCTCAATATGCTCCCGTGCCGTACATTGTACATAAGTTGCATGGTCCGTGACGTGGATGTGGACCAAACAAGTCTCAGTGTCCCAGAGTCTCAGACTTAGGTCGGCACCCCGAAACCAGCTCCTGCCCTCGAACCTGCGCTGACTATTGGGCCGGGACATTCAAACGCCAAACCAAACGCCAATTCAAACGCCTGTTTTTTGTTTTTCGTTTCGCTGCCTGCGCCTGCCCAGCCTCGGCGGCGGATGATGGATGGCCTCACCGTCGTTGGCCATGATCCGCTTGCGTCGCGGGCCAGCTCTCTGGTCCTCGCTCGCTCACTGACCAACTGACCACCGGCCACCAGTCTTTTTTTATCCATCGTCCAAGGAAATGGGCGCTTTGTGAAATTAGCCCATATAATGCTTTCTTGTCATGGGAACCCATCGACATTACCTTCCCGCCTAGCCATCTCATGCGCCCCGTTTTTTTGTCTTCTCCGCAATCTCATATGGTGCGCTCCCGTCGCTTTTGGTCGTCGCTCTCGCCTCCAGCCCAGTCGGCGCTACACGTCCCAGCCTACCTGCATCGGGATGTTCAAGGCGCTACCGCTACCGTCTGAAGCTAACTCAACGGCCACAGTCTGGTCTGACGTCGACACCCGCGCTGGAATTGGCCCAGAGGCTATCGCTGCTAAAACAAATCGGGCGCCAGCATCACCCAAAAAAAGAAGTTGACCGCCATCCGCGTCAAACCATTTGGGATTGGGACGAGACAGAGGGATTGCGCATGGCGACGAGGAACCTGACCAACGGTATAACTCGACCAAAAAAAAAATTGGCGTCGACTCCCTTGCGTCCCACGCCCTCCATCAGCTTGAATCAAGTGCTCAAAGGGAAGGGAAGCAATGGCTTCCCACCCACCCCCCTCAATCGAGCAAACACAGAGGACGCAATGGCGAGGCATTGACCAGTAATCTCCAAGGACGGGCGTCCTGGGGGTTGGTCTCAGCTCGGGCCCTGAGGGATTGACATTCTAGCACGTCAGGATACTGTACACTACGTCGCTTGGTCACACCGCAGCTTGGTCTCGACTTTTGTGACGATGCCCTGTGCCACGCAGCAGCGCGATCGTCATGACACAAGAGAGGAGCATAATTCAGCACAAAAGGGGCTGCAGAGAGAAAGTCACAAAGGCAGGCGCAGCCAAGAAATCGACCGGGTTGCTGGTTGGCGTAAATTCTGGCACCCAGCCATCCGTCCAGCCTCTTTTAGCGAGAAGTCTGTGAGTCTCAACCTTGACGGAGAGGGGGATCTGCGCGCAGGAGCAGGCTGATGCTGGGACGCTGGATATTATGATGGCTGCTATGATACTCTGTGCAACCCGTCACTCCCCATTGGACCCAAAAT
The DNA here is from genome assembly GCA_001879505.1 of Calonectria pseudoreteaudii. Taxonomy (NCBI): domain Eukaryota; kingdom Fungi; phylum Ascomycota; class Sordariomycetes; order Hypocreales; family Nectriaceae; genus Calonectria; species Calonectria pseudoreteaudii. Next base: position 2,676,101 of record KV875228.1, read on the forward strand.
CTTATTCCCTTCCCCGGCCTGCCACCAACAATACGCTACCAACCACGAAGCAATATCAGCAACTTACAGACTAGCCTCTGACTTTGTTTCCAACTGACGCCGTCGCGTCTCCTTTTCCCGACACATCGCTCCCACCGACGCTATTCGCGCATCCGACGCTTGATTGTCAAACGTCCACCACCTACGGTCCCTGGCAACGCGTCCGTGTCATTCGAGAGTCGCGCAATGGAAACCAAGATGGAAAATTCGAACGAGCCAGCGTTTGGCGTGGGCGCGTCAAGTGTCTGTGTGTCCGTGTTAGCGCGCTCATTGCCACCACACACAGGCCCCGTATGAGCCTGGTCAAAATCGGTCCAGTCAGGCTGTAAGGGTTCCCACTTCTTTCGAGAAGGCCAAGTGGAAGTGGTATGTCATGGTTGAAAGAAAAGATCCAAGCTTGTGAGGGTGATGGACGGGGGCGTGCGGGTGCGCCCACATGCGATGTCATGATCTATCGCCAAGGGGAAATCACCAATCCAGCTAACATCGGACATCTGGCATGACTCGGTTACTAGATCTGCACCAACCCCCAGTCACTTGCACGATCGAACCACTCATGTTCCTATCCCGGAGGGAGGAAGAAAAACAAACACTACACGGGAACGCCGTGGTTGGGGCTCGAGAATGAGCCCAAGTGATGGGCAACGCGGATGAGGTGAGATGTCTCGTTGTGAGCGAGGTGAATGTCGAAGAGAATGATCTCGGATCCCACTACCTGCCACCTTCTTTCGTTCCTTTTTCCGCTCCATCGACGGGTTTAGCGCTCATCCGAAGCCTTGCTTCAGAAACTACCCTCACTGCCAGCGCCCCCTCAGCCGCCGGCCTCATCCCAGCCATGGGCGTGAGCGTGGCTGGGGTCAGGGCTAGATTGTCGCAGCCTCATCCCAACTCTCTACTGTCTCATGGAGGCCTCGTCCACACGTTTTACACAGTTTTCAGAATGTCGTCCCAGGATTGGTCCAGCCCCGGCACCCCGGCACCACCTTGCTTATTCCTGCCATCCCATCAGTCTCCGAAAAAAAGAAAAACCGGAAGCAATAGTCTGTGTATACGTATTCATACATAATGTAGAGTTGGGGCTAATCGTCCCAATTGCTTTTCCCGCGCCGCCGCCGCCATCTTGTCGTCACTCAGCCCAACCGATGGGTGCCATGTCACCGTTTCTTTTCGCACCCCCCGCAAGGCAAGCTCGTCGCAACCCCGGCCATCCGCGTCACGCTCACATCGGGATTCCCAAACAGAACCCCACTGGATCAATCCATGAGGAATCCACGAGGGCCCCATCAATGGGCTGTCAATGAGCGATCATCACCGTGTCTGTCCGAGTTTGTTACTTCCTCCAGGACTAGACCCTTGGAACACCCCATTCTCAGATGACCACCTTCAATAACCACTGCGTGCCCAGGCTGAAGCTACTGAATATTGGCCAACCACCCCAAACGGCCAAATGCCCCGATACTTTGTCAAGAACCCCGGCAGCCTCTGAATCACGGGGAAATTGATGCCGCCCCAACCCTCCACTCACAAGGCGACCTCGCTCGCCGCCCTTACCAGATTCATCCCATGTCTCTCCAGTCGGTTCCTATGTGATAAGTCTATTTGAACCACTGGAGTCTATCACCTGTGCCCTATGACTATCGAAATGGGAAACAAAGCTTGACCACGTAGTTCCGTGCCCGCCAGATCGCCCATCTAGCTCTTCCGAGACACTGACCTTAGGTTCAGTGAAACAGCCTAATTTCCATGTCCAATCTTCCCTGGTGTCAGTCCACGGACCACCCATCCATCATCCATCCATCGAGAAACTTGGACCAAGGGCAAACACACAAACCGACAAACCAAGCCATGGTGCGCCCGTAAGCGAGCGCGCATAAATCCACAACCAATGCAATGATGGCACATGAGGATAGGCTCGTATCGTCATGGTCATTCTTGCCAGTTTTAACATGCGTTCCACGAGCTCTCCATGGGCCGTGTCTAGAGTTTTGCTCTCTGGCGCTATTCATTTGCATTTTTGCGCCAAAGTTCGCACCCCAACAGCGTGGCATGAAGGGTCGGAGATGAGGTACATATAGGTGCAGGGATCTCGCTGACGTTGATCTGAGTCTGACAGGGACGCTGCCTTCCGTTTCAGACGTCACCGTCCGGAAGCACCGTCGCCCGTTGCAAGGTGAGGGTTGCTTAACGCCGTCGTCCTAACATGATCATCGCCTCCGCGGTTATTGAGCTTAACTTTGCTCTCCACAACTGTCAAACAAAAAGCCGCAACACGACCAAGGCATCAACGCGGCAAAAAAAAAAATTGTATCCAATAGGCCCAGTTCAGAACCGCCGCGGGGATTGGCCGCTGTTTGTTTAGCAATCTGACATGACCTGTCTCACCCGTCAGCAGCTTTTCAACCCCGTGTTGGCAGAAATTTTGGTTTGCAACCAGTGACCATTGCTCAACTCGCCAGGGCGGCGTCCGATGGACAGCTGCTGCGCCACCCGTTATCTTCCGGGTTCATGCGTTGAAACGAGAAAGTCATGTTGGCGTTGCATTAAAACGCGACGCGTCCATGCCACTCAATCGGGTAGCGGAGCTTGCCTCGCGAATGGGCCACGATGTCCTGTTGGCCAATGACGATCACGCGCTAAAGTGAACGGCTGTGTGTGTGCTTCTTAAATCTATATACGGAGCTCACGATTGCATTACATGGGACCGGTGGTTCCCTCAAAATTATACCATCCCGGCCCTTATTCTATGCCCAGCATTCGTCCCTGCTTTGAGGGGATGGGCCATGACATGATCCCCAGCTTAACGATTCCTCCCACCTCGCTCCATTCCCTCTCATGATGCTCAGCAGATGCTAACTCGTTCGCGATCCCGGAAGCGGCGCCGGTAGATGGGGCCTGCGCAAGACGGATGCGGCCCGTGTTTGCCCGGATGGTGGAATTCATACCGAAGGACCCGAAAGGAAAAAGAAACTTTTTGCCTGCAAGAGGGATGATTTGCATATTAGATCCAAGCAGGTTCCCGTCTGACCGTGCTCGCTTCGTGCTCATGCCATGCGGCATTGCGGGGAAATCAATAGTGGCATGCTGGTTTCCGATATGGCGTCGAACTTGGCAGCTGAAGACGGAGCAAACAATTCGCCAGCATGTGTTGGAATTGTAGTTTATGTTCGCCTCATCTACAGCTTGATGGAGATGTCGTAGGCGTCCAGTCCTACGGCAAATCCGGTAACAGTTGCCATGTACCCAACTAGGATACCAATCGTCGTGATTGGTGTGGCATCCAATGTCCGGAATGCCAGGTTGACTGCCCCAGTCAGGAGATTGGCGACTAAGAATACCACCAGGCCGTTGCGATTGTAGGCCCGGAGCACTCGGCTAGTCGCCTTTTGGTAAGCCTCCTTTTCTGATTTCGCATCAGCAGCATTGTAGAATGCTGGAAAGAAGATGGTATCAATCAGGCAGAAGGCAAAAATCTGTAGTGTGTTGAAGGCAACAATCCATAGCACGTAGGGCAGGTTTGCCAAACGGCGGGAAACTGACCACCCCATGCCGTAGTTGTAGCTTGTGGACAACTGATACAGGCCCATCCACACTCCACCCCAGACAGCCATGGTCATCAAGAGCGTGTTTCGCTGAGCGCCAGGGCTGGCAGTGCTCTTGGGGGGGATGTTCCGCGGGATGGCGTACATTCCGGTATCTTGGCCGGCCAAGAAAATGGCCAGGTATCCAAAGAAGCTAAAGATTCCCTCCCTATTCATTGAGATCAGGTCGGTTCGTGGCGCAGTAAGAATAAAGGCCTTAAGTTCGAGCGTTTCAAGCAGAATCTGATATGTGACACCAACGATGAGTGACAGAGCCGCAAATGAGGGAACCACCCTCAGAGCTGCTTGAAAGAGAGCAACAAAAGGAGGCAAAAAGCCGAGTGTGAAAAAGAAGTTCCAATGAACCCCATACTCCGTCACATGCTCCGCGTAGTCCAGGCCTTTGACGCTAAGCAGTCGAATAACTCCCAGAATTAACAAGGGGGTGGAGTGACGCATCGAGTACAGAATTCGGTGAAGGAGCGGCGTGGCACGGCCTGTTGTTCGGCCCAAAGCTTTCTCCTTCAACACGGGGCGAGCTGCGACAACGCCCGACGAGAACACAAAGGAGCCGACGCCCAGGTCCATCAGGGAGGTGCCCCAGGTTTCCACCTTGGCAAATCTTCTGGGGAACATGCGGAAGTCTACGGCGAGGATTGCGATGCAGGTCGCGATCATCATGCAGCCACGGTAGGTGGTAAGGAACGGCTTCGTGGACAGCACGTCCAGCTGTCCTGCGCCAGACTTGGACCGGGCATTTGGCGGGACAATTGGCCGCTTCCTTCGTCCAACTGAGTTTGGTGGTAGCGTGAAGATCAAGATGGCCGGCGCAATCAGGAAAAGGCAAAGAAGGAGTGGCGAGTTCGAGTAGAGTGTCGTGGCGAGGAGGATGGCGCCGACGTTGAGAAGGAAGTCGACAGCAAAGGCGAGGATGGAGTAGTGCTCGAAGAAGGACTGGCGAGCCTGCAAAACAGACCACAGGATGCACGCGACCTAGGATCCGACGTCAGCTTTCGCTCCGTTGGGGGGGGTAGGATTGAGGGGGTCTACAAACCGCTGCAACGGATGTGACATAGTTGATCTCGGAAACCCGTCCGCCAGAGAGGTTGGACACGAAGTCCTCCTTGAGCTTCTTGTAACTTGCGGCGTCAGACATGGCCGGCCGTAACTGCAACAATTGGGAGGCAGACTGGAGCCGTTACAGCATGATCTGGTCGTCCCGTTGCTGGTTAGAGAGGAAATCGTCGGAATGAAATGACGACACTTGTCAAGTCGTTGAGCCGATGTGGGAACCCATCAGCCTTGTTGGCGATGGTGGCCTGGAATAGCGCCAGGGTAGGGGCCAGCGTCCAATGAGATGCCGTCGCACGAGCACGGCTATCCCAGGTATCTTGTCATCACGTGCAGCCCTGCCGAACGTCACTTGTGCTGCAACTACCGCTCCTTTGTCAGGTCACGGAACCAGGAGATGCAATGCACGATGGGGAGGGGGTATGCAAAAGAAAATAAAAATGATACCCATTAGTCCAGATGTTTCGCAAACCTGTACGAGTGGCAAATTGCTTTCTTGGCCTCAACACCACATCCCAATTGCTCAGGAGGCCCGCCAAGGTGGATCGTCTCAGCGGGGAGGGAACCATTTCTTTGTTCTCGGACATGGCAAATATGCACGCCCGCATATTAATTTCACGGCGCCTGGCTCCCGTGGTCCTTTGTCTAAAGGAGGGATACGGAAGAACCGGCACAGTCGATGGCGTGGTTTTCAGCTTTCTTTGAAGTCCAACGCCATCTCATTCCGATGTAATAAATGGCCAAGCACACCACCCCCAGGAGAAAGACTTCCGCCAGTTTTCGTGATGGCTGTCATCGTTTTTTTTTCTTCGTTGTACTAATTTTACTTTATTTTGGGGTTTTTTGTTTTGTTTTGTTTTATTTGACTTCTCAAACTCCATATCACCGTCGCTCCTTGTCCTCCTCTCGTCTTGTCAATGTCTCAACAAGGAACGAGAATTGCATCGCCTACCAAATCCACCTCCGTTCATTACCGCCAACCAGTCATGGTGACTGCGTCAAAATCCGGCCGATCTCGTCCAGTAATCAGGCCAATACGCACCACGGGACCAGGACATGGTCCTCGGGCTGGTCATGCTCGAATGTCATTCCAAAGCCCTGCGTGGGCAACAACACCCCTTTCCCCCACGAGCCGACCCTGTCTTATGCACCCAGATTCTGATGATGAAAGAATGAGGGATCACGATAAGGCAGCCGTCGAACTCCTAGAGTCTCGAAGCCGCCGCAGCTCACTCGGTGTGGAATCTGCTCGGGGAGGTGTCCCGGTGAAACCAACACCGGAGTCTCCTTTGCCCACTCCACTGCTGTTCATTCAACGAGCCCCTCTCTCGGCTCCTCTTCTCCCTACACCCACTCCAAACTGGCTCTCCATTGCTGAGGAGACTAGAAACATGTTGACGTATGAGCCTACATCCGTAGAACTCAGACCTTCCACCAGTGTCATTGCCCGCAGGGGATCTGCTCCTCCCAGCGCCATGAGGTTGAGAGCCATGCAGAGCCAGCGTCACCGGGAAGCCCTTCGGCGTCGTGAGTTCATCAACTCGCATGGGATGCGTGTTCCGGACCTTTTTGTCATACCCACGGAGCTTAAGCGTCTGTCTACCATTTCGAGCACAAACGAGGATGTGGCGATGCCGTCACCATATCCTGTTGACGGACGCCTAACCACGCGCGTTATTATTCACTCTCCAGCCAGAAAGCCTGTGGTCCTCACAAGAACTTTTAATCTCGAGGAGCTACGTGCAACAATTCCTAGCTCTGTCCCCGTATCCAGTGTTCCTCCCAGTCGTCGAGCCTCGGCAATGACCCCTCACCTTCTGACCTCCCTCTCCAATGCCCGAGTCGTGTCACCCAAACCGACATGTGCCCCAATAGAAAGGCGTCACTCTATTTCAAGCCTTGCAGTGCCGGGCTCCCCTGGACAGACTCACGTATCCGAAAAGAGATCCTTTCACCATCGGTTTGGTGCCGTCCCAATACGTGAGCTACCCTGTACACATCAAGAATCCGCCCAATCCTGTCTACTCCTTGGTTTTGATCCCCTTCGTCGCTGTCTATTGGTGGCACTCTTTTTGTTTTTTTTTTTGGATCTGATATTGAAAGAGATCTTGAACATGCTCGAAAGCATCTACCTGTTTTCGCGGCAATTATCCTCTCTGAAATCGTTCGCCCAGGAGATACGCTTGAACTCCCGCTTCCACAGCCACGGGCCTGGGAGGACACCGTAATATACATCTGTACAGAGCGAACAGGAATTACGGAACCCATTCGCCAGAATATATTGTATCTTGGGGGCAAAGTTTGAGTGGGGTCTGCTCAGAGCTTTTGCGAAAGCCATGATAATGCGATGGTAATCGAATTCAGGTCTACAAATTGGTAATGAAAACACATGATTTGTCTAAGAATGCATCCAGCCCTTTCATCTTTCATTTAATTATGTATTTTTATTATCAATTTCCCTCCAATTAATTTTCATGCAATGCAATATTTAAGATTTCTTGTTCGGTTTCGTGCTGGCACAAGCATGCTGCATTTGACATGCACAACGTAAATGAAAACCTCTCTTTTCGATGCTAAGCAAATACGGTGTTTTCATAATTGGTCAATGTGCACGCCAGGACCCGACAAAGAATCCACTTCAAATGGAATGGAATCGAAACTAACGCTATCGTCATACCTGACTTGCTCCGTCATACGATGGAGGTCTCCCTCGGGATAGGTGCAGCCTTGGCATAGCGCTCAAGTGTCTTAGCTGACTTGGCTTCTCGCACGGGGTGGTTAGCGGCTGCTGGCCCGTACCCCACAAGCTCGCCACAATCCAGCTGCTGATGACGAACGCCCCCAGCATCACATACGACCTGTTGGTCCTGCTGGTGTCGAATATTCGCACCCGTCAAGTGGGTGGGGGAGAGGGGAGTCAAGAGGGACGGCGCTGCTGCACATCATGGATGCACAGTCAGACCCGCTCTGGCTGCGGGCTAGCTCCTCTGTATCAGAGGCACTTTGCCTTGCTTTGCCTAGGTAGCAGAGATTTTGTCTCTAGACGGACTCCCTATGCTGTTTTTGTTATCCAGGCGCAGTTGCGTCGTCGTCCACACCCTCGCCGAAGCCCGGCCCGGTTGATGGACAAAGAGGGGTACGTACCCACGCGCTTTTTTTGTCTAGTTGGCTGTCTCGCGAAGCATCTGAACCTTGTTTGCTTGAAAGTGGTGGCGGCAGAGTGACCACCAGAGAACTGCCGGGGAGTCATGGGCGAGCCAATAGCAGCATGCACTTGCCGACGGCTTGCAGTTGTCTCTCCCTGTTTGCTGGGCTTGGACGAAGGCCTCGTCGGTTACGGCATCATCGGAGGGTGGTCCGGCCCGGCGGCTACTGCGGCTTGAATGTGAGGCCCAAAACCTAGTCCCTGGGCTTATGCGGGACACAGGATGATATGGGCTAGGTAAGACAGCACCTGACGGCTGGTGAACCAACAGCTAAAGTTTGTAGTAATCGCGTGCCGGCCGCAGCTTTTCGGGCCCGACGGAGGCCTGCCTCCACTTTAATTCTTGTCTTTGAGAATCAACCGGCTAGAAGCTGACGGATTTTGTCTTGGATCCATCCGTTTCCCGGAACCTCAACCACCCGGTGCTAGCACGAAGGGGCAAGGGTGTACGGCTGTTGGCTCTGGCTTTTGGCCGAATGCTACTTTATGCCCGTTGGTTTCCGATGTAAACAAGACCAGTACTGTTGGACGCGTCTCCATCTTTGCTTTTTCTCCCTCTCTCGCTTCTTTCGCCTCCTGAATCTGACGGGCGATCCTTGCTGCAGATGGACAATTTGGCCAACTTCGTGCATTCCCTGCTGGAGGAAACCCAGCATGTACGTCTGGCATATTGAGCGAATTGAGCCTAAGGACTGCAGTGGGTGGCAAAAAAAAAAAAAAAAAAAAAAAAGAGCATCGTTGTTAGGTCACGTAGGAACTGCACCCAGACAGATCCGGATACGTCGTTTCATTGATTCAGACAGTTCGGTTACCTTGGTAGTGATGGTATTTTGAGAGTGTTGTGCCCTGGTTGCTTGGAAAATCGGCCGCCGGTTCAGGTACTGGCGGTAGATGGAGGCCGCAAATCGGTGGATTAAAAATAAAAAATCTCCGTAGGCTGGGTCATTGCATCAACAGTACCTCTACCGGAGCAAACGACGCCAGCAGTTGTTCCCTCAATTGCTGGGACAGTGGCCAATTGATCTTGTTCTCACACTTGATCTGGATACCATAGCGTCGATCGCCGGCTCCCGATGGATAGAAAACGGGCATGATTTTTTTTTCGCCTTACAAATTTTCTGTGTTATGTGCGCACGTGTGCCATGTGTGCCATGTGTGAGTGTGGCACAAAGCCAAGGACCAGGATTAAGCGTTGGTTGTGGATGCAAAATTCTCCCGAGACCTGACGATATCCGCACTTCTGCCATGTCGGACTTGCACTAATCCTCATTAACTTGGTCCTAACTGATACATGCTCTCCTAACCAGGGGTTGGCGATTTCCTGTCGAATACCGTGTGGCTTTTTTTTGTGTACTCCAGAACGGTCGTTTCGTTTCCATTCATCTTCCGCTCGCTGGGCAAAGTATATCCCTGGCTATCCACAGCACATACTTTCCAAGCGTCCCGAGCCTAGACGGAGTTGTGGGCAAGGGCCAATGTTCAAACTCCATTGCCCATGCGTTCCCGCGACGCGAGCCGAACCCGTCCGGTTTACTAGTTTCGGATTGTTGGTACTCACTGTGGGCTGCCTGTGGGTTGGAAAGATAGCCATCGCGTCGCTCCCCAAGGCTCCATCAATATTCCGTCTGGGCTGTATCTCATCAGAGGGTCTCTTATGGGGCAAAGGGTCTAGCAGGGATTAGAAAGGCAGAGCCGCCCGCCAGCGGGGGAGGACACCGAGAGTGATATACCCCCTCCCCCCTGTGTTCAGGTGCTGATAGCCTCACAGTGACATCGCGTTGAAACCCAGTGACCTGACACTCATGTGGGTAGCCGGGCTAGTCGTGGGGCGACCGGGGAGACAGAGATACGAGTACAGATGACCCTTCTCCTGCATCTTATTTGTCTGATCATTGTAGGGTTAACTAATATGTAGGCGCACTGGATCACCGCATTGTATCTGAATGTGTATCCATTGAGAGGGCTCACGGTTGAAGAGAGGAGCAATAGTTAGGCTCTAAACGCCGTGGCTGGCTGTTAGGTGGTCTGTGAGTTGCAGCACTGCTCTTCCGCCTCAACTCAGACTTGATCTCGGTCCTGGAGGATTTCCATCCAGGGCCTACATCATAGATGATCCCCGAGCCAGGAACATGTACCAATAACCAATCACACATTTCCCACTGCGTGTTGGCTGTTGCAGGTTGACATGTTGCAGCTTGAGTTATAACTGTCAAGTCTCTCGCTCAGATTATGCATGCCCTTGACGATGATCGTCAAACCAACTCTCCACTCGGCTGCACATTTCCTGCCCGTTGACCCTTGTCGAAAGTAAACAAAGAGTGATGTATTGACACCACCAATGGGCAAATTTATCGATGCGCTTGAAGGCTAGGCGTGGGGATGAGTGACAACTCACCTCGAAACCGGGCCCTTTCCCCAGCTGCCGTCTGTCCCGAAGATCCAGGTACCACTTTCTCCAGCCATTGCCTTGTTCTCGAGCCGAGAGACCCCATTCTGGATTGAGCTACCCCTGCTTCAACGACGTGCTCCATGGCTGTGCAATTCGTTTGCAGCCATAACGCTGCTGCTATCCCCACGTCGTTGCTCCCTGTCGATTGAAGAGCTACCGGTACTAGCAACGTGCGGTTGAGAATGCCACACTCCCCCGGTGTAATGAAGTCCCGCTCGGTGCAACACGTGCAGCGAGGTACGACGGTGATCGTGTGCTCGCACCCCCCTCTGAACTCTCTTAGCTGACCTGAGGAGCCGTCCGTCAGCGTGGTCGCTACATATCCATTGTGAGACGTTCCGTGTAGAATGGCCTTCTGTGTACCCGCTGTGTCATCCTTAGGCGGCACCACCTCCACCAAGTGCTCTAGCTGGACACGGCAGTCAAGAATGAACAGCTATGACGGTGACAATAACATGCCGAGATACAAGCGGAGCGATTGTGGCGAGTGGTATAAGGTTCCATGCTGCACATTGGAGAACCTGGGAAGCCCCGCATCAAACGCATCTCGACGAGGCGGCGGCCGAGAGGAGAGTCTTGCCAGACCGTGGTTCTGCGTGTCTGGAGTCCTAGCGAGCTATCGGTACGGCTTGAGCTAGGAAGCTGACTGAGCTACCCTTGACCTAACAGGCCCCTAGCTGGGAAGCTACCCTTGTTTCTGGCTTAGGTCGAATCGAACATCGGTCGAGCGACGAAATAGCCTCATTACGTACCTGGAACCCGCCCCCGCTCTGGGCCCGCTGGACTGATTTGCCGCTTAGTGTGTCCTTGTGGCCTCTGGTGCTGCGGCCGCAAACTAATTCCAGCTTGTCCAGTGGTAATTGGCCCCGTTGTGGTTTGGTCAATGGGTCAAAGGAGGGCGCGTCATCGAGAAGTCGAGGACCAGTGAATGGTGGGAAGAGAAGTGGGCGGGCGGCGCAACAAGCTGCTTTGTTCAGACGGATTTTGCGGGGTTTCCCTTGGACGCCGGACGGTTTGCGAGCTGGCCCATGTCCCTGTCGCTGTCGGTTTGGTGCTTCTTGTCCCTTGTTGCTAGCCACGAAATGGCTAGGGCCAGTTCGACGAAGCCAACCCCTCAAATGTCTTGCTTGTCTTAGCTTCAACGCCGGACTCGCGATTTGATGCAACTCATCCCCCAAGGACAAGGTGTCTGCTGTCTTGGCCGTGGGCTCCGCTTTGGGTGCATCTAGTCGCGACTAGCTATTAGCCCAATGCTAGCACGGGCATGAGGAGATACGGCAGATGGATGGCGAAGATTTGAAATGAGTGGAATGGAAACGGGAGATGCGTCCTGCACTCTGCACTCTGCACTCTGCACTCGGGGCGGTTGGAGGTTGCTGTCAGCGCCAGTGCTGGGGATTAAAGTATTGGCGAGTGCAACGTGAGAGCCGACAACGCATCGCAGCATACGGCTGTACTCGGCCAGATGTGACCCCCTCCAAAGTATCTGCAGCGCATGTGTGCACTCGCCAGCGTGTGGGAGCAGTGTGAGGGTTGTAGACGTCCATGTCCGGTGGTGAGTTGCGAGGGTGGGTGGCGGGAAGCGAAGACAGTTCCATCATCCCAACTTGGAAGTAGGCAAGACCCTGACTCTTCCGCTGTGTGCTTAGTGCCTAAGTGACCAGATGCTGAAGAAAATTTACCCTTCTTGCCTCTTGCGACATAAACTCGCGTGTTGCAGTGTGTTACTTACTCTCCCCCAGATGGGTAGCGGCTTGTGGTGTCGGCCGTTTTTCTTATTTCTTCTTAGGCACACCCAGCAACTAGCAACCTACCTGGCAAAACCTGCTAGGTAGGCATGTCTTTCTTAGGCCAGCTTCAGGCCTGACGCGGTCCCTGTGCCCTCACGACTCAAGCAAAACCAAACCAACGACTGACGTACCATCGCGCCAAATGCGACTGCAACTTACAACGCCTGCACGGAAATAGACGTCGCCCGAAGATCCCACTGCCCACCCCCTACCACTGACAAAAGCCGCTCTCGTCTGCCATGCCCAACTTGGGAAGCATCCGTGTGAAACAGCACGAAAGCAATAGCCAAAGTGTGGGGGACTGGGTGCTAGCCAGATGCATCCCACCCACCGCGCACGCACCTGGACACAAAGAGAGAGAGAGAGAGGGAGAGAGGGAGAGAGAGGCACGGAGACGCAGATGCACTCCCACACACCATGGCTTGGGCAGCCCTCGGGCAGAGTCCACCGCGTCCGGCCAAACAAGTGGCTCCACGGCGACCTGCGCCTGCGTCCACCACCACGGCCTCCAGCCCTCCATGCTGTCGAGCAACCACCCGTCAAACCGTCTTGTTTTTGACATCTCAACACCACCTCTTGATCCTCCTGCCGTCCCCCTCCCCAAGACCCAATCCCCTGTCTTGCCGGACACCCCAACCGTGAACCCGCTCCACCACCGGCACCGCAGCCCGGAGATGGCCTCTGTCCGCCTGGCGAATCCCCGCCCGCCCTGACTTACATGGTGGACCTCTCTCAGCGTCGCACCAACGCCCGCTCCGCCTGCCGTGTAACGCACTTCGCAGCATCGAGATCCGCATCTGCAGCGCCCGAGTCATTGGTCCTGTGCACTCGTCTCGCCTTTTCTTGTGTTTCGTTTCTTGTCTTTCATGTGTTTCTGGTCCCTATCACTGTCAGCATCGCCCACCCACCCATCTGCTCAATTGCCATTCACTTTGGGCCTGGAGAATTGACGCTCTTGTTTGAAAATTAGAGTCTTTTTTTTGGGTTACTGCATTCCTAGCCTCCCAAACTTGTTTTCACATGTCCCGAATCCCTTGATTTCTGGCCCTGTTCGCCAAAATGTGAAGTAAAATGAAATTTAAAAAAAAAAAAAACCCCTTTCAATGCCGCAATACTTTGTTCAAATCCTTCATGAAGCTCTTCCGTTTCTCAAAATGTCACAAGACAAGGGCGAATCTGACTTGAGTTCCCACAAAAATGAGACAAATGTCTCCGGTGGCCCTGTCTGATCGTCCCTTGCAAATTAGGTTTGGCGGCTCTTGCCAGGATGTCAAGTGTGCTTGGTCGTTCGCCCCTGGAGATATCCCACCCCAGAGCAAACAAAACACGCTCTTGCACCCTGGCCCTAGCCTTGACCCGAAAATGCGTCTTCACGGTCCAATGATGAAAAGCAAAACTTTTCCCCCGGCACCTCCAACACCACTCTGGATTCTGGCCATTCCTTCGCCCCCAAATATTTTGTTCCCTCGATGTTTTCTGTTTTCGAAATGAAATGCGGAATCATTGAATAAAAGTCGAAAAAAGGGGATACCCGGATTTTAATTCCATCGATCTCTCGTTGGTCCAGGCGAGGAAAAAAAAAGTTGAACAAAAGTGAATAAAAAAACATGTCTCATGGCTCATTAAGTCGTTTCGTGACCACGTTACATCGCCCGACACTCTCCACGGACCAAATTTTCGTCAGTCCGTAACTTGGTGTCCTCTGGCGTCAATTTCAGTGGGGTGGTCACTCGTATGGGTATGTACGAGGTGCTCGAGTCGTACGCAGCATAGCCGCGCTTCTCCCAATCGCCCTCTTGTGTTCCCCGGTCAGTAGCTGGTCGTACCTTCTGACGAGGGTTGTATCGGATGAGCGAATCCTTTCCAGGGGGTGTCTTGAGGACGATGGCTGGTCGTGGCGCAGGGGCCAATCGTTGTTCGTCGTTGGTGTCACCGTCAGCTCGGCTGCCCCATGACGTCTGGTCGAAGCGGTTAGTCACATCACCACGATCTCAAAGAAGAAACGGACATACCATATTAAGCGTCACCAAAGCATACAGCTTGACCAATCCATGGAAGTAACCAAACAAGATTGATACAGGGAGGAAGATGACGTCGCTAGGGTTTCGGAGGAACAGGCCCATCAGTTTGACCACTTTCGTGAAAGCAAACATGAAGATGAATTGAGACCAAAAGGCGTATCGGCGATTTTGCAGGTCCCAGTCCGAGGTGGCCCACCAGCATGAGGCAAGAAGCAGAGGGTCGATGGCGAATGCAAGGGAAGTGAATGTTGCAATGTGGAGAGCATAAGTGCACCACCATTGTTGTCTGTTGATTACTTGTTAGACAAACGGTTCTCTCAAGAGATGGAGGGAAGGAGAAAAAAAAACTTACTTCCAAATATAACGCTCAGTCACCATGCTCGTCCAGTTGCTTCTCCAGTTGCTGCGCGCCCAGCGGGAACATTGATACAAGAACTTGTGGCTGTTTTCTAGCGTGGTCTCGATTTCACATTCCCGCTCGTACTGAATCCAGGTCTTCCACTGGTGGCTGACCAACCATCGGGTAACAAAATTGTCATCATCAGCGTTGAGAATCCACTTTCTCCACTTCTCATTCTTAAAGCCGTGGAGGAAGTCATGACTTGATAGAATCTCAGATCGATAGGCGCCGGTACGTCCAGACATACAAGAGGTACCGCCGTCAATGTTGTGTGTAGCTGAGATCTCAAAGTTTCGGCGTTCGATGTAGGCGGCTCCGAGCCAGTTCCAGCATCGAGTGACCCACGAGCCGGTGTGCTCTCGGCGGACCCTCTGGCAGGTTCCAACACCACCAATCTTGGGGTCTTCAAATGGTGCCAAAATCCAGGGCATGAGGGTGGATGGCCAAGTCACATCGTCATCGGCCATGATTGTGATGGGAGTCGACACCTTGGGAAGGGCCTCGCAGACCTGGAGGCGCTTGTTGGCGATGGGGGTGTCAAGGACGCGAACCTTGGCATGGCCCAACGAATCAGCCAGGCGCTGCAGGCCCTTTCGCTTGTCGTGAGTGGTGACCAGCATCAATTCGGCAGGCTCGCAGGCGAGAATGCTCTGCAGAGAGGGTCGGAGCTCCTCAAAAGCATTGTGGATGGTCGGGATTACCACAGTCACATCCTTACTCGTGAAGGTTGGCTTGCTTGGGATAGGCTTCGACTTGTACGTCCAATGGCTGACGCAGTGGACAAGCAGACGGAGGTATCGGTGAATCCTGGGATAGGTTAGGTTGAGAGTCGGGAGGAGATGCAAGCTGAGGTGTGCGTGTGGTCCCCCAATGAGAGGACGCTTCCGTAATGAAGGAGGGCTTAATGGGGTGTGGATAAAGCAGGGCTTACCAGAGGATCCAGAAGATGTACACCCAGAAGGTGGTTGAGTGCCAGAAATTGAAAGATGGAAGCGAGATGGTGAAGAAGCTGGCGAGTCTGGGGACTGCACCTAGGCCCATGATTTCTGACTCGGAGTCGAACATGTTGTGATGGCCAAGTTTGACGAGGTTGAACCACGAAAGCTCACGAAGGGTGCTGTTTCCCCCTCCGTTGTAGAAAGGTGGATGGGAAGGCACCGTGGTGGTCGAGCAGACACCGCCCAATGAGAGTCTGAGGTCCCCTGTCGATGATGTCGAAGCCACAACCTAGTAATCCAGGCGGCGGTGATGAAGGATGATAGAAGAGTTCAAGCGGAGCGAAGAGGGTTTTTGATGTTTGGAGGGATGCGGATTTTTTTTTTCTTAGGGGTGTTCGTGTGAGGTCGCGGATTCTGAGAAAGCAGTGACGCACTGCTGGGGGTTCAGGCGAGGTGAGGTGAGGTGGAAGTGAATCAAGAGACGCTGAAGAACCGAGGCAGAACGAGATGCACCAGACACACACGAGCAGCGCCAGAAAAGGAGTGGGAAACCGATAGGGGAGATGACAGTAATGTACACACAAAGATTGAAAATGACTAAATAGACACGGCCATTGCAGGGAGGAATTGGCCGATCAAGAGGAGAGAGAGTGTGAGGAAGAGAGAGTCGAGGAGGTCGTGATGATGATAGTGACGATAGCTCAAGTTGGGGGAATGGGTCTAAGATATATACTTAGGTCCAACGCCGTCCCCCAAAATGGGTCATGCATGAACATGGAGAATAGAGGGTCCTGAGGCCAGCCTAAGAAGCGTGTATTGGCAAGTAGTGAATCGGCCGGGAGTAGAGACAAGCGCGCATCTTTTCTTGTAAAGATTGATTTTGGTCTGGACAAGACGAGACGGCAGGGGTGCATTGGCTTCTGCGCCCATTGCATTAGGACTGGTGGGGAGCGAGGGGTTGGAGGGTAGAAGGGGACCCATGTCATGTACTGTTTGGCGGCGGCGGCTCGACTTAAGGCAGAGTGAAAGCAATGGATCCTGAGTAGTCCACTGCCCACTGAGAGGGAGGGGGTGTGTGTGTTGCACCGACGGTCACTCCATTGCAAAAAAGACTGGGACTGGGGCCCTTGGAGTTGAGAGCCGAGCCCGTTGCAACTCCGACCCCGGCCAACCGGCGCTGGGGTCTTGGTTGTTTTGATGTCGCCGATGCGGTTTCGTGGCTCCTAGGACGTCCATCCACGAGCGACGGAGGCAAAGTTAGGGCGACAATGGCAGCCAGCACAGCGCTCTAGGCTGCCTGGACCTAGCAAGAAGAAGAGCGAAGGCGCCTGCGGCGATCTTCGTTACGATGCAGACCCTTGGAGATGTGAAGTGGTCCAGGGTCTCCGGAGCATCTCGTTCGCTTTCTCGATCCGGGTCAGATGCGCGCGCGCGCGCAGTGGCGTGTGCTCCTGGACTGGCGCATGAGAGCCATGTCTCGTGCCCGTTGATGGGTCAGAATTGCTCGGCTGGCGGACGACAGTTGTGGTCATCGTTGATGTCGCCTCTGGGGTCATGGTGGCTCAATGGCGTCGATGGCGACGGGCGGGAAAGGCATGGGCTGGCTCGTGTTTTAGCGGGTGGACCCTGCTGGAGTGTGTGTGCGCGAGTGAGGGAGCGCGCAACTGTAACTGGGGGGACCACTGACGATGTCGCAAGGCAAATCAGAGGACCAGGCGAAGCATCGACTAAGGTAGTGGGGAGGGAGTGGGGAGGAGGGGAAGCCATGAAAAAAAGAGGAGGAGTGCGAAGAGGAAAAAAAACAGTGGGCGGGCATCCCCAAGCTAAGCGTAAGCCCAAAAACCACGACGACCTTTGTTCAAGACCAAGACCAAGACCAAGACTAAGCCCACTTGCACCTACTTGGCACGCCCGTGAGTGCCGCCGCAGAGGGGCTGTGGGTGTGTGGATGTTGGATGTGGATTTGCGGGTTGCGGGTTGCGTCTTTGTCTCCCCATTGACTCCGCGAGCATGCGTCGTCTGCGTCGTCTACGTCGTGCGAGTGAACGAACCCTGCGGAATCCAACAGACAGAAACACACGAGGATGCGGGAGACAATGCGGATACAGTCTCATGCCAGGTTGCTGGAGTAGGTAAAGCAAGCCAAGCCAAAATGCTGTTTTTGCGGGAGAGGAGGCGACTGGGGGGCTTGCACGCAATTGTCCAACCAGCGTGTAGTCCTGGCAGAGAGAAATCACCAGAAAGCAATTGGGCTATCGCATAGGCACGACAATGTAGGAGTACCTTAATTTACATGGATGCAGGAACTGGGACCCCGGGCGCCCGCTGGCCACTGCAGAGCAACCCGGGACGGCAAGTTGAAAACCCTCAAGCTGTTTATCCGTTCCCGGAATTCCCCTGTTTGGATGGCCTTGGTTGGGCTAAAAAAGACTCTATCATTTCTCGTACGCGCCATGACGATCTGGGGCATGGTTTCAAGTGGCTGAGGCACATCGACGCAGTACCATCGCTCGCAGCCTTGGAAGCGCAATCGGTAGACGCCGTTTACCTCGTTCTTCCCTGGCATCCCGGGCTCGTTGGCAAGCACGCTGCCCGTTTTTTCCCTTCTTGTCGCAGTGCTAGCTGGTCTCCCCCCCTCCCTCCCCTTCCCTCCCCTTTCCTAGGGCTGGTAGTGGATGTAGTAAAGAGTCATGGTACCTGGCGTAGTGGAGGGGATGTCGTTGTTACGCTCGTTGATGGTTCGCTTTGGGTGGTGAGTGTGGCATCGGTAGTGAGAAGTGCTGGATCTCGTGTATAGAAGCTCGGTCCAGCTGCTCGACCGTGCGTTCCGTCCCTGGCGCATCTGCGATTGATCGCATCGCTTGACTCTGATCCTCGAGTGCCCTGTTTATAGAAGCGATGACTACACGCGCCAGCAGGATCCTGGCACAATATCCAGAGGCGCCGGCCCTCCGCCAATCTGGTGCCTCCAAACGTTTCCCCCGATATTGCGGGATCCTCTG
The DNA here is from genome assembly GCA_001879505.1 of Calonectria pseudoreteaudii. Classification (NCBI taxonomy): domain Eukaryota; kingdom Fungi; phylum Ascomycota; class Sordariomycetes; order Hypocreales; family Nectriaceae; genus Calonectria; species Calonectria pseudoreteaudii. The sequence continues at coordinate 2,694,594 of KV875228.1, forward strand.
TTCTATTTCCCTCCCCCTCCCTCTCCCCCTCCTCTTAATTCCCGGACGCTGGTGGTGGTGGTGGTGGTGGTGGTACGCTGGAAAGCAGCCCAAGTAGGAAATTGGACAGTGAGTGGTGAGCCAGCGCAGGCGAAATGCACCATCACATCACATCGCTCATCTTTCGGCTTCGTCAAGATTGGATCGGCTTCAGGCCCGCTTCCATGCCACCCGTCCCATTGCCGTCGTCCTCTGACTGGCAGGAGAACGGGCTGGCTTGAATGGCAGGCCAGGCTTGCTGCTTGCGCTGGCATCGTGCCCTGGCACTTGGTAGGTCCAAACAGCCAGCCAGCGGGCGAGCTACGGGGCAACCGCCGATCGTCCCTTCGGCAGCCCAGGCAAGGTTGCAATCGTGCGGGACCATCCATGCCCTGGCCAAGAAGGCCAACGGAGGGTCTGCATCGTCTCTGCCGGCCTGGCCACATCGGCCGTCCCTGTGTGGTTGTCCTGCATTCATCTGCATCATCGGAGGGCACGGTGCAACACATCGCACTCTAATACATCATAATCTGCACAAGGGCAAGGTAGAGATGGGAGCAATGATGGCCACTTCGCCAAGGGTCGTGATGGAAGCAGAGCTTTTCTCGGGTAGGGTAGAGTGCACGGCAAGCCGCTGCATTCCGCATCACTCCCTGACCATGCCGACCTTGCAACTGCAACTGAACACACTCCCCAAAACCACATACACATCACATCATAATAAGTAGCTAGAACCCAGAGCGACACCCCAGCATGCGGTTGGCCGCGCACTTCAAGCACGCCTGTTTCAATTGTCTGTACGGCGATAGGAACAGCACCACCCTCGCGTCCAGTGCAGCTGAACCAAGATGCGGAAATCACACCATCCCGCGCCGCCCGGACAACTTTGAACCCACATCGCCGCCGTCGTTCTTGCTCAGTGGCGTTTTGCGTCTCAGCAAACAGGACCGTTGTGACGGCGGTGCCACCAGCCCTAGCCTGGGGCGACATGGCCAAGGTCGGGTCCATCCTTCAATGGGCACCGCACTCGCCTGAAGCACTCGCGCCGAATAGAGGCTGCCTCCGCTGCGCCCTGAAGAAATGTCTCAGTGGCCAACCATGGACACCCTGTACGAAATCGAGAGCGACGGGTCCTCTAGCGGCATGTCAGTCATCACCTGCTCCAGTTGGTCGCCGTCGAGCGACCCAACCCCCAGTGGCAGCCGCAAACCCTTCCCTGATCGTCGAAAACGGGCCACCTGCTCCTCGTCCTGTCCTTGTACTGGCATGGCCCCAACTCCACTGTCCTCAGGCTGCCAGTTGCTTCTCCGCCGACGTCGTCACCAGAATTCGCCAGGTCCCGAGTCCATGCCGGATCCGATCTAGGTTAGCTGACGCTGGCGCGTGCGCTACAACGTGGTGGACAATTACGCACATTCAGGCCCTGTCAGGATCCCGCGATCACTATCGGCTCGCACTTGTTGGTCCGCAGCCAAGTGAGGACCCGCGCGGCGTAACGCAGCTCGACCGTTTGGGCAGTCGCATTCGTCTCCAGGTTCATGAGCATCCTTGGTTGGTAGGTGCATCAAACCTTCTTCTCTGTCCGCGCAGCGGGCAGATCACATCCTGTCTCGACTATGTCACTTATAGAGATGGCTGTGTCGACGTCCAGTCGCTACAACCCCCGTCTTGCCTGTCATTGAGACATCCCATCGCCGATTTGAGATCAAAGATCTAGAGTCATGGGCCGACAAGCTCCAGTTACCTCCCGCACAAATCCAGTTAGCTCTGGGCCAGGGCTCTGATGGTTTCACAGCAAAATGGCCTGCGTGCTGCGGAGCCTGGCCATCGGCTTGAATTAGATCCCCACTGCATACTGACCCGCTCGACTCCTCACAGGGTGTTAATTTACCACTGCTACGTGCCATCGCATGCCGCCCGAGATGGGAGAGTACCTCCTGTCTCCAGATCATCTTCATCTCGTCTCCAAGACCACACCAATGGGGGAGTGGCTATGCTGGACACATGATGCTTTCAAAGTGCTGCAATTCCAGGGCATCCCATACCCTACCTATCCTCCCCCCCCTGAGAGGGAAAGCCTATTTGAAAAAGGTCATGAAGGATTGGAGTCGATCCAGTGGCCGTTGTTTTGGCTAGTGCGCGAAAACAGATTGAAGGTTGTGGAGGAGCCAGGATAGCCCTAGCTTGCGCGATAGCCAAGCTGATCGACTCAGCAGGGGGGGCACACGGACGGGGTGAGCAAGCACGGGGCATCAGCTAAAACAACGTCAATGGAAGTAACAAACTATGCTCGTTACGGGAAGCTTAGTTCTGCGAGTGGCATCTGATTCGACTTGGTTGTTTGCCATGCCTGAGTATCACTTTTTTGTCGCCTGCATAAATCCGTCCGCCAGAGAGCAATTGGCGCGCCAAACCTGAAATCCTACGCCACATGTTGAAGCAACATGGGCATTGCGCCAGGGTCTCCTCGCAGGTGCCGAAGACTTGTTGGTGCCATTGTCGAGTTGATGCATAACCCTGTTTGCGGACAACTCGCTTGATATGCTGTCCCTTCGTGCCACCATTCACGCTTGTCGACTGGCATATCCATCCGTCCTTGCGAGTCTTCGGGGATCGCCATATGTATGTCTCAAGTCGGAATTAAGCCACCAGATACTGCTTGTGAGCTGAATTAACGCCGCCCAGATGTGTCTCATTGGGATCTGTAGCAGAATTATGCTGCGCGGTGGGCTCAAATTTTACCAACCGATTCAGTGGTTGATATAACTATTTAGGTACTAGCCCGAAATTGCCGATCTTCTAAAAAAAAAATTGTGAGAATCGACAGACATTTGCCCACAGGGCTCCAAGCCCGCACGATCCCAGGATAATGTTGACATCAGAAATCCCTTGCACGCAAGGGTGGACAGATGGCAGCATGCATATCTAAACAAAGATCCATTGCAGTACGCATCATTCATGACGCAATCTATTCAACTCTCCAGCGCTGTGAAGCAAGGCATCGCATCTACTCGCCAACCGCAGCATGTACACCATCTTGTGAGGTCTCACGATATCAAACATATCTCTATTTAGAAGCGAGAACTGGATGCGCCCGGCCGTATGCATATACACAGCATATAGCCCTCGTATGCTTAGTTTCTGCATTATTTCCGGTTTGTGCCGATCCAACCACTGCCCTTCTTGGTTAGAGCATCACCATTCCTCGCTTTCTACACGGTCTCGCTTCTGGTTGCATTGAACTAGCAAGTGCGTTTATGTCGATGGAAATGGATTTCTTCGGCTCCAAGTCCCTGGGAATGGAAACGTGGCTCAACAGAACGGCATCAGATGGGGCGGAGTTGCTTTGGCCTCCGACGCACGACTGCGTTCCCCTCCCGGATTCATTCGCCATGAGCACGCAGGGTGCAAGAGAAGCAAGCACCTAGTTGAGGAAAGTGTGGAGAGGCGGGTCGGGTGAGGCCTCGGGGATGCACGAGGTGCTGCCGGTGCAGTTGGCTCAACATGTTTCGCAGGTTCAGGCCAGCCGATCATGGGGGCAGACAGTCCTGGACTTCTTCATATGGACCAAACTTGGCGTGCCTGGCGCTAAAACTCATCAACCTGCAGCTAGGACTGGGGGGTGTAAAACATAGCCTGTTCCATTGACAAAGGGCCTGCCTGATATGCAGACTGACGGAAAGCGGGATAGTTTACATGACTGAGAGAGAGTGAGGGACGCACCCACTCGATAATTCGTCATGGCTTACCTGACCAGCAGAGAATCCTGGCGAACCTCTCGACGCCTATCAAAGAGCTCCCAGCGTGCTCGCCGCACACCCCGCTGCTTGTCTCAACCTTTAGGGATAAAAGGGCGCAGCTCACTGCAGTTGACGACCCACCCCGGTCACCACATACATGCTGGGGTACGAGTCCTTGGGACTTATCTGAAATCGTCGGTTGCCACTCTAGTCGACTAATATACAGAGTGGCTTATGGCGCGTATCTCATGTTTCTCTTTGGGGCGATGGGTTGCCACCAGGAGTCCACAATGACATACCAGGCCGGGATTTCCGATCAAGATCCAACAATCCCATGCAGCTCTCAGTTGAGATATTATGCTGTGGGGGATTTCGCGTGTAGATCGGAGGAATATGTCAACTGCAACTGAACAACATATGTACTTTCAAACCAAAAAATCCACGACACCCCTTCCTAGCCTCTGACGAGGCCTGCGACGTGGCAAACACCAAACTGTTGGAACTAGTGGACCAAAAAATAAAAGGATATTTTTATTCAACGTACTAGGGCTAAGGCGAGGCATCAAGTTGGCCTTGGCATGTATGATATTCATACCTGTTCGGTCAGCCCATAGAATTGACAACCCGGTGTAGGGTAACTAGCGAATTGGGGAAGTGGTGACCTAACCTGCATCGACATCTCATTATCACATTGAAACGGGAATATCTCGACCGATGTGGATCTACCGTTGTTTACCGAGTATTTAGTACGAGTGCGACAAGAACGCTAGGTTGTCGGGGTTGGTGATATGGTTGTTTATAAGTTTCGAAGGAGCACATGAACGCTGGGCGCTAACCGAGTTGTCAAGGATATCACCAAATTGGATGAAGCATCGCACACCCTGCCCAACAGCCTCGTTGGGTGTCAGCGCAAAGAGAAAACGCAGGGGAATATATTCAAGTCGGGATTTAGGAAGAAAAATGCAGACGAGATTGCTCGTCATGTTTGTGAAGTTGATTGGGGTGGTCTCACATAGTCAGGTCGGAACCTGCCTCGCTTTTACTGAAAAAAAGGTGGCCTTGTCGACCAAGAAGTGTCTTAACGGTGGTTCCATAAACTGCCGGTTGTGACGGTTTGTGAATATCAAGCATGGATTCCAAGACTGAAGACAGCATGGCGGTGAGCCCACGGTGGAGAGAGGCTTGAGCTAGGGAACGGGCCATTCCGTAACTAGCTCAAGGACCACAACAAGCACAGACAGTCAACAACGGATGAACGACCACCTGTCTCCAGATGGGCACCCAAGGATCCGAAGCACAGACTTGAGATATCTCCGCTGTGCGAACCTGAGAATCCTTGTTGACTCGTGATGATGGGCATTGCAAGAACTCGCGAGTCGCGGAACGTCGGGCAAAAGATGCGGAATTATCTGGACAGAAGCTAATTGGATTGAGCAATGTGTCCGCGAATGGGATGATAGCAGGTCACTACGGTACGGCGGGTTGGGTTTTGTGTCCAAGGGAGTGGGTTGCTGTGGACGGGTCTGCTGGAGTAAAACAATCTCATCAACACAGCAATGCAGGGTAATTTGAGCACGAGAAGAAGCTGACTCGAGAACTGGATAGGATAGCA
>KV875228.1:2700024-2758459 GCA_001879505.1 Calonectria pseudoreteaudii
GAAGAAGCTGACTCGAGAACTGGATAGCAGCGAGAGCGGTCAAGAAGCCGCAAACTGACCTGGGAAAGGACCTGGTTTTGGTTTGCATGGTGTAGTGTGCGGGCCTCAGGAAGTTTCAGTTGAAGACAGTGAACGTGTTTATCTCGTATGGATGCAAGCTGTGATTTACGTATCCCGCCTCGGCCCCGTCAGCACCAAGCGGGGATCAAGTCCAGGCACGGGGAGAGAAGGGAGCGGGGCTGGAAAACCGGCCCCGGACACTCGTCCCCGGGCAATTCAGCTTCAATAATAGTTAGTGAGGTTTGCCTCATTTATCGGATGTATGAGGGAAGCCGAAGTCACTCGCTTAGCATTGTTGCGAGGGATACGCTGGATAACGAGGGTGGATCAATAGCAGAGGGGCGCGGGATCGAGAGGTCCACGGCAGGGCCCCAGGTGGTGTCCTCTCTCCGTCAGGAGCGTTATCACGTTTCTCGACGAAGCTGGCAGAAAGAAGCCCACTTGTGAGAGGGCCCGAGGCGGCGGGGCTGAGGGGACAGCTGCGGAGGAGAGGGGATAAAGAGGAGACGCGGCGGCGACGAGGCGTGGTGGCAGGGCGTCAGGCGCAAAGCATCTTACATGAGCATGAGATGCGGTGGTCGAGACGGTGGAGATTGAATGTTGTTGGCTTGTCTCCAGTACGGTGACATGGAGGCGTAATGGAAAATGTGTCATGGCAATATGATACGAGAGAGGTGTCGTATTCTTCCACAATTGGGTCTGCGAGCACGCGACATTGTCTTCGGGATGTTTCAATGCGGGAACGAGGGGGAGGGGAGAAGAGGGACAAAAAAGGGCAGTATCTGATTGGGAAACTGTATGAAGGAGGGAGGGTGACGGTAGCAGAAATTCGAGCTGAAAATGGTGGCCAACTTGGAAGTCAAGGCCGGATGAAGCGTTTGGGGATAGTGCGGGCGCTTGGCTTTGCTCCGAGTGGGTGGATGCAAAGGCAATGAGAATAACCGCGCTCTTGCGCCCAGGGCTGGATGGCTTTCCAAGAAGAGGAAAACCCCGAGAGGCCAGACTTCTGGCCTTCTGGATGTCTCAAGTTTTTTAGCGGGGAAGGTCTCAAAGGTTGAAGTTTTTTAGTGTCTGGTCATGGGCCGTGATGGACATTGATGAATGCGGGGTTTAGAAGTCGAGCAATCGTTCGCCCCCAATTGACAACAGCTTATGCTTGCGCTGCACTGAGCGTCACGCGAAGGTAGACTTTGGTTCAGGCCATGTCCCCGATGTTAGACACGACTCGCATCTGTGATCTATCTCTTTGAGGCGTCTCAAGTGGCAGGTGGATGGGCGGGGGCCGCTTGATTTTCAGCCGCTGCAGTTTTGACATTGGAGGCGGGAAATGTATTTTTGGGGCGCTGGATGCTGTATATCGAAGGAGGCGACGAAAGCGTGGGCTGCATGCGGGGGCAGCGCGGCCGAGCTGCTGGCTACTGGAGGGCATCGCCTTGCCGCATTTCCAGCTCTGCTTACTGCTCTCAGCTGCTCCTGCTCAGGCAGTTTCTCCCGTTGCCACCGCACACACGCGACGAAGAGCGGCCAGATACATACGAGTGCATCGCCCGGTGCATTGGTCGTTGGTAATCCCGCCCGCCTCCCCGCTATGGTCCCGTTTTAAGCAGTGGCCGAACACTTAACTGACGGCGAGGCATGGACAACAACAGCCGTGTTAAGACTTTTGCGCTCGTACCGCCTTTGGAGGGGCATTGTGAGGCGCAATGAAACAGCGGCCATTTTCTGACAGGATAGCCTTGAGCCTCCAGCGACGGAGCTTGCCTTTCAAACAAACACCGTTTCTGCTCAGCCCAACGGAAAAATAAACACCTTGTTGATTTTGGCCAGAGGACGGTTGTGGAGTGTCAAAGGCACGGTGACACGGATGATCGGCGACTAATGCCAAGGGCCAGAGCGGCCGGGACACGGGTTCAGGCCACGGTGTGCGTGATGGGTGAGAGAGGGAAGACAGCAGCAAGTAGTTGGGGGCAGACAGGGTCAACCATTGGGAGACATTATCCTCACATATGTGGAGAGCGAGCGAGCGAGACAGCCATTTCGCTTGGGGAGAGAGAGAAGAAGAGGGGGGAGGCAACGGTGAGATGCGGCGTCCCATGTCCATGTCCCTACCCATGTCATGTCATGTCCATGTCCCGTCAATGGCGGGCGAGATGAGAAGCCCACAAGCAACCGGCATCAACAAGGTCGCCTGCTCAGGGTCGTTGGTTGGTAGTTGGGTTGTCGTGGGCGATGCGGGAGAAGACGAATGCAATGATACACGGTTCAAAACGGACAGCATGTTGGCGCCTGATGGCACTATAGAGCGCGACGGTGTAATGTATATATCCGTGACAAGTTCCCAGATTGATGAGCATGGTTAGACTGGGCGGAAAGCTTACATAGCTAGGCACCCAGATGCTTGGAACGGATTGACGGTCGACGTTGGTCCCCCTCCAAACATGGAAACGGCCCGATGGAGCGTGGGAGGGGGGCGATCGCGGCGAAGGTGTGTCGGCGCGACGGTTTTACTCTCTCGGTTTCGCTGATGGGTGCGCAGAGAGCGGAGAAGAGGCATAACACGGGCACGTCTCTTATGAATGAATGATGCTCTTATGATGATGGGTGGAGTGCTTTTATCACTCAAAGCTTCTGAGCGTCGTCACCCGCGCCGCCGTCGTGGGGTAATTTCCACTGTAATATACGGTAGATTGATCAGGTGGACGAAACAGTGGTCCAACGGTGCACACGGTGCACGCGGTGCTCACGGCGAGTCCTGACTGATATTGATTTGCCTATGGGGCTTGGCAGAGGGAATTGATTGCCAAGTTTTTGTTCTGTACAGACACATCGCGGCACCGCCGGCTGGACGAGGGGACCACGCGGATGATTGAAGAGGCGTGGCACAGGAATTTGCAAGGGAGGAGGTTGGAGAAATAAATGAAAAATAAACAATAAAAATGAATCTGAGATAAAATAGCGCAGTTTACAGTGTATGCTGAGTTGATCGTTCCATCCGTTCATTTATTTTATTCTTGGTTTCTGTTTGGTAGAAGCATGGTCAGTTATGTGCCTATGCACTCACAAGGGTGGCAAACCAGACAACAGAAGAGGTCAACTTTGGGGCCGGTCCAGGCAATGGGTTCTTCCTCAGCCAGAACTGCGACCAGTGGAGGAGCTAACGCAGAGCGAATTCTTTTTATCCCGCTCTTCATGTTGATGGATTACGTTTTAGTTTGTTTATCTGACTTTCAACAATTTTTTTTTTTCGGTTTACCTTCTTTACCGCATCGACTTTGACCGTTATCTTGTCTGGATACGATTGAGGAATAGTTTTTTTCGGCTGCCGGTGCAAGGGGAGAATAGAGCAGGCTGGTCGCTGCACCATACGCACCACAACCGCCAATGCACCCACCCACATCAGTTCATGGTCTTCTTCTCTTCTAGACAGCTCCAATATACTTGCATCCACGTGTAAGTCGAACTTGATCTGGCCATATTTCGCTAGGTGATTTGCAATCTCGCAGCACGACACTTTCGTATCTGAGTCAAAATTACTTGTTGAGTGTCATCTCGCCTCTAGGTTTTTCTTTTCCTGCCCGCCTTTTTCATTTTTGGCTCGCCCGTCTTTTCTTTTTATCTGTCACTTGCTGGGGCACGCTGCATCCGCGGGCGGCCAGGCTTTTAGACCTGCCCGGCCTGGTACTGGCGCCAGGGCGAAGTGTACCTGGCCGTGCTCGCTGTTGTGAGTGTCGACGGGCGTACACAGGCCACTTTCCGAGTACTCTACAGGGGACAGCACCGGGCCTGCAGGGGGCTTCAGCAGGGTGCCCCCCTCCATGCTCTCGCGTCGCAACCGTCCATCCATGCTCTTCCCCGCTCTCATCCTTTTTGAAATCCTGGCACTGTCTGACAACTTGGTCTCTCGTGCTCTCTAAGGCCTCTCTCGTGCCGGCCTTCTGAGACAAAGCCCGCACACGCTTAATTGTTTTTTTTCTTCCTTCTTCCTACTCATCGCCTACCGCTCGTGTATTTCCCTCACCTGGCGCTGGGGCTTTGTTTTTGACGAGTCAATCTCCCCCCACCCTGTCTGCTATCGGAAAGCCAGACGTTTGGATGCGGTGTCGCTGTCTGTTACCGTCCACCGTCACCGAGGTATTCATCCAAGAGGAACGTCTCCAACGAACCCGCCCGCGCGCAGACCGACAAAGACGGCCCTCTCACCCAATCCCTGCTTCCGTCTCGTCGCCCTCGTCCATCTCCTCCACCAAACCCCACGTGCCCATGCACACAATGAGGCTGAATCTGGCCTAGGACGTCTTCACATTGGCTGCTTGCTCCTGGATCCATCCTGTCCACTGCCAGGCTAACTCGCCGTCGCCGTCGCCATCGCCTTGGCTCTCGCTTGCTCTTCGCCATTCCCAGGTCGGTGACGGTTCTCCTCTCGTTCCCCCCCCTCTCAATCTAGTCCCGTCCAGGCCATACCAGATCCGAGTCCCTCCACTCACAGCCCAGTCGCAATAGCGCTGTCGTCTGGTCTCGGTATTATCCTTTTGCTGGTGCTCGCACTGCCTGAGGTCGGTCCCGTCTGCATCGCCGCCACCAAGACCAACCCCAACACCGCTCCGCCGCAGAGGCCGTCGTAATCGCCGCCTCCTCCGGATCTTATCCTCTTCCTCTTCCTCATCCCCCCTCACTCAGTTCCATCTTCGTTCTTGTATCTCGCGTTGTTTGTTTCTCGTTCCCTCCAACTCTGCCCTCCCCTGCAGCCTCTCTATCTGGTGCCTCGCAATTACCGTTGCTCATACGACCTCGCCGCGTCCCGGCCCTGCACTTCGCCGGCCGTCTTTTCGTATTGCGCGGCAACCAGACTGCGCCCTCGCTTGTGTCGCCAACTCTTCCGCCCCTCGGTTTGCCAATGTATCCTGTGCAACCCACCAGCGCCCTGTTGCTCTGAGAGGGCTGGGGGTCCGTAGGATCTTCAATCGCTGTCTCCGTGCGACGGCTACTTTCAACGTCAAAACCAACAAACCCCGCGCATTCCCAGCCTCCGCCCCTTCCGCGCCATCTATCTACTGCGCGCGTGTTTTGACCGCGACGAAGAGGTCCTTCTAACATCTTGCGTTGTTTGTTTGCTCCTGAGAGGATCGGCTGCCCTGCTACGGCGATGGCCTCCTTTTCCTCGTTGTCTAGCAGCCATAACCATGGCCACACCCATGCGAAGATCACCAAGGCCCGTAGCCGCCAGACGGTCAAGCCAATCCTTAAAAAGCTACAGCCGCACAGTCACTCGGAGAAGAACTCGTTGGATCTTGATCGCGGTTGGGACGAGCAGACTCAGCTTGGATATTCCTCGTACAGCCCCTCAGGGGAAAACAACTCCGCTGGTCACGGGTTTGCATCCTCGTATACGCCCACGGCCATGATGCCTGGCTTTCCATCCCGACCTGTGCGTGATGTCAGTTTCTCCTTGTCCGCAACCGAGCTTAGCACGGGCGGTGCCCGATCCAACAAATACACACACGCCCGCTCCACCAGCGGCACATCACATATTTCTGTTGCGACGTCTGGAAGCGGCGGTCGCAACGGTTCCTTCGTGCATCCTTTTCAACAAACGCCACGAACATCAACACCACCCTTGTCCTACGCCAACTCACTTGCTTCCCTCGACAACCCAGCAGCCCCCCGCGACTATTCTCCCACAATAACAGAGGACGACGACGATACCGAGGCTCAGAATTACCAGTCAACACGACCGTTTCCTCTCCCGCACTCCAGCACAGGACACCGGAGGCCATCGCTCGCCAGCCAGCGCACCAGCTCCTTGTCTGACGTGAACCAGCCGCTTCACAACCCCGTGAATTCCCGCTCTGGCTCCGCTGTTGCGACACGGAAAACTCAGCACATAGTCACCAAGAGCCGCTCCGACCTTCAACTAAACACAGCCTCTACTCCGGTTCTGGACTCTGTTGCTTCCAGCGCTAGCCCGCCGACGTCTTTCATCTCTCCGCAAATGATGGGCACATCGTCTTCCGCCTCGGCCATGTCGCCGTTGCGCAGCTCCCTGGATATGAACGGATTTCGACTTCGGTCTCGAAGTGAAGTTGACACGGCATCACGCCAGGAGCATGTCCGAGAGGCTCGCCGGAAGTTTGAGGAAAAGGAGAGGGCCAAAGAGGAAAAGTATGCCCGAGAGCAGATTCGCAAACAGGAGCGCGCAGAGAGCAAGGAGGCGCACCGGCTGGCCAAGTCGCATTCGCATGGTCGCAAGGGAAGTCTGGGCAACTCACGTATTTCTTGCGATCGCACATCTAGCAAAAGCGATATTCGCCCCGCCGCCTCGAGGAAGAATACCGGGAACGGGACAAGCGACAACGAGAAGGTGGGCTTTGCCACTCGCGGCTATGATACAGTGAAAACGGCCCAATCGCCAGCTTCACGAGCGGACCATGTACACTTTGAATCCAGTCGCAGAAACACCAAGCGGAGGACCACCGGCACTTGGACTGCCTTTGTCCTGTGGTTGAGGACGCGGTTGCTCAGAATGGGACGGCGATAGGGATGGCCCTTTTGACAACAAGCAACTGGATTTCAATTTTATGATGACACACACACACACAGCACTAACTACGACAAAACCCAGATTTTACACTGGCTACCTCAGACCACAGCAGTTATGATATACCCCCTTGGGCGGCGCAACAGGAGCGGTTTGCTATGCGCCTCCAGGATGCAGAGCCTTCGCTCTTACATCCTCGCCCTTAGACGGACTCGCGGCCATTTAGCGTTGCATACGATGGAGATTTGCATCTCACGGCCGGACCGGACGATCGTTTCTTGTTTTTGCATGGCGTTGTGGGAACCTTCGGCTTATGACTCGATATGCCCAGCATTGCATCTTTAGGATTGTTTCTCGGGCCTGGCTGCGAACTTTGATTCCTGTTTTACACGGGTGTTTTGTTTTTGTTTCGGGTGCTGCAGCATGCACGCCGTGTTTTGGATGGACGGCACAGACATTGGCATGGCAGTGCTGGATTCCTGGATAGAATAGGCAAGCCTTCAAATGAGTAGACCCGGTCCAAAGCAGGCCATTACTTTGATCAAAATTTGCACCAGTGTTAAACCCCTTGCCAATTCATCACGTAAAGAATTGGATTGCCCCTTTTGTCTTACCAGTCTTTTCACATGACAATCGCACATGACTGATGGCCTGCAGCGGTTACATCGGTACCTATGACGATGAAGGTGGGGCTGCGCGGCGCCGTCCGAGTCTGGGGACTGCGGGGATTGAAGTCATGCGATTGATCCGGAGGCCCCGAGCAGAGCCACGGCCTATCCCACTTGACTGCAAGGCTGTGCATGGCACTTGGGAGCTCGCTGAGATGGCCGCATGGAGGTTTGAGATCTGGAACCATTTGTGAAGAGTCACGGGAACAGCTGCGGCGGAGCTGGTTTGAGGCTAACGGGGTTCTCTGTAACCCGCTATGCCTTGTGCTGAAGGTGAGCGTTATGACGTATGGAGCTGTGAGGGTCTGAGCTCGTTGATCGCGTTTCATAAGGAGCTATGGTCTAATGGAACGTGTCACGGTTGCCACAGAATGACGGCATCGTTGGTTGAATTTGATTCTCAGACAGCATAGACTATGGTCTTTCAAAAAAGAAAAAAAATCTTTACATCAGTGTTTTGCGTGTCATCCCTCGTGCAACCTCATCCAATCCATTCCCATCTATATCTTAGGTTTGGGTTTCGTAACATCCACCGCTGTCCACCACGGATAGGCAACTGGAGCATCTTTCTGTATGGTTGCTTTAAAGTCAGGCAACCTCTTTTGCATGAAGCTGTCAATGCCCTCTTTGCTGTCACTGCCGCTAAACAGATCGAAGAATAACTTGCTCTCGAGAAGATGAGCCTCTTCCGGCGACCCGGGACCGCGATACATGAGATCTTTCATCAGTCGTGAGGCCATGCTGCTGACGTTGGCGGCAGTTTCCTCGGCAATTTTGAGCGCTGTGGGGAGAACCTCTTCAGGCGCGACAACTTCGCTGAAGAGATTGTCAAACAGGCGGTGCGTGGCCGGGTAGACGGCGCCGGTCGTGGTGAGATGCAAGGCTTTGCTGGTGCCAATCAGGCGAGGCAGGAAGTAGCTGCTGCAGGCTTCCATGATGAAACCCCGGCGCCCGAAGACGAAGCCAACCTTGGCATCGCGACTGGCGATTCGGATGTTGGCAGGCAGCGTCATGGTGATGCCCACACCCACAGCCGACCCATTGATGGCGGCGATGACGGGCTTTGTGCAGCGGTACAGGGCCAGCGAAGTCTGCCCACCGGAGTCGCGGTGGGAATGCCGCGTGGAGCCTGTGTCATGCGACGAGTTAAAGTCCATGCCAGCGCAGAAGAAGCGGTTGGTTGTGTCAGACGAAGTCAAGACAACGGCCTTGACACGATCGTCGGCCGAGATGGTGTCAAAAGCCTGGATGAGAGAGTCGGCCATTTCATCAGTAAAGGCATTGCGGGCATCTGGGCGGTGGAGTTTGACAATGATGACGGGAGTCACGGTTGGAGAAGAGGCAGGATGGTGAGAAAATCGGAGAGTTGGCAGAGACAAAGTGTTGTATGACTCTGGGAGCGATAGCGAGTTCATGATGGATTTACGAAATTTGTGAAAGCCTCAATACTGTATTGAATATAAAAAAAAGAAAAAGAATTTTTTTTTTTTTTGGCTTTTGAGTTACAGAAGATGCATACGAATTGGAAAGCTTGAACAAAGTGAGGTGCAGCAATTAGTTTGGAATAGTTGGACGGTGCCATACAAGCCTGACACTAGAGCGCGAGTGGCATTTGGTCGATTCTTGGAAATTTGGCGTTGAGGGGAACCGCGTTCTAGCCGCAGCCGAGGTTCGATGTCCTGTTTGAGGAGTCATGATGACGGCGGACCAGGGTGACATAGTATTGATGCACTGGTGGGCATTGAAAAGTGAGTTTGTGGTTACTTGGGAAAAGCAGACTCGACGCTAAATGATGTTTCTTACACATTGATCAATTCTTAATCAGACAACGCGTCTCCCATGTGCGGAGTGATCGCCTAAGCTTTGGCGATGAACTTATTCGAAATGCAACGCCACACTCTGATCCAAGCACCGATGATACTCGAAGAATAATTTCAGAGGGCAGCATGATTATAGTTCAAACCTGGTATAGAATTTGTAGTTATACTCTCGCATGACCTTTTTTTATTTATATTTTTTTATGAGCGCCAACTGTAAATTCATGATCAAGCTCGGATACCGCGCTGCGTACAGTGCGTAAGACTCATGCGCGTGTAATGGCCACTGTGGAATTCACACGATGACTAAGCTCCACTTTGCTCAAACTGAAAAAATGTCGGGGTGCCGGGGTTGACCACCAACGCAGCTCCACACTGCACCCCGTTCGACCCGTTCCGACCAAAGACGCAACTCTGCGCAATCCGCCAGGCGAATAATCCGGCAGCGCAAGCCATGAGGCTGCTGCCTCCCAGTCCTGACCATGGTCTATGACTGGGACGCCCACCAGAAGACATGTTACCAACTCTATATTAACGAGGATCGGTCCCTTGAGGACATCATGGACCACATGAAAGCTGTCTATAAATTTGCTCCCAGGTGAGTGCGTGAGTCACAGGAACGCACCTTCGTAGCCTCGTCCTGTTCATGGTTGCACTTCTTACCCTTCAACCACAACACACGCATCTCCCCGCTTTATTTTCTTCTTCTTCTTCTTCTGATTTATTTTTTCTACATTGTAACACAACACTGCTTTTGGTATGCTGTGCTCTTTTTATCCTCTGTATCCATCCTCACCCGTGTGATTGATCCGGCCCAACACTTTCTCCCATCAACTCTCAACTTACAAGCCCAATGTAGCAAACGGGCGTTTCAGACTCAATTTCGTCGGTGGAACTTCCCATCCAAGCACAGGCCAGCATATAAGAATGAGCGCTTGGTTAACCGCATCCGCGAACTATGGGAGAGGAACCTCTCACAGCGAGAGATACTGCGCGTGCTTAACGACGAGGACGGATTCCACATCAATTCTAGGGAACTAATGCGTGTTCGTACACGGAATCGATGGCTGTTGCGTGTCTCAAATGGAGACAAGTCCAATTTGCAGATAAACCCGCCGATAAAGGATTCATTGGCGGGGATCTCTGATCTCAAGGATGGCGATTCAACATTATCATTGCCAGAAGATCAGAGCTTGTCATTGCAGCCACTATCGGACGCGGTTGCAGCGGCAGTTTTAGATCAACTAGATCAAGAGACTCCACATCTTGCTGTTGACAAGAACGAAAAGAGGAAAGGAAAACGAAACCGTCAACCAACTAACGCAGCTGGAATTCCGTCTCGCTTTCCTTCAGAAACGACCATCGACGAGGCGCGAGTGATTTTGAGCCTTGATGATAGCGTCTACAGGGAAATCCGATCATGCTTTCAACGGATATGCATCGAGGAAGGCGTGAGCAAAAAGACCTTGGCCGGAACTGATGGCTGGGATGCCGTTAAGGATCGGTTGATTCGCGAGTGTCCACGGCTCCAACAGGCTTTATGGGGGCCAAAAGATAACGAGGATGCAAAGAGACTCGCGCTAGATATCATTTGTACAGATGTTACAAAGAGGATGCGTGATATGGAAACGCGAATGACGCTGGCCGAGGCCAAAAACGCGCTGGGTGTTAATCCAGAAGAGTCACGAGAGATTCGGTTCACATTTCACCAAGTGCTCCGGGATGCGCAGTTTATATACAAGTCGAATGCAACACCGCAGGAGTGGGAAGAGTTAAAGCGGAGATGGGCGGAGAAATCACCTCTCATCAAAAACCTGACCATGCCAACGGCTGACGGGACATCGCAAATGAGGGCAAAGGCCCTCGAGATTTTGGCAAGGGATGTTATGAAAAGGATGCGAGACGACAGAATCCGGAAATCCTCGAGGAAAAGGGGGCCAGTCGCATCTCAGATGCAGCCAGAAGCACAATCTCAAGAAGCACAGCAACAGCAACAGCATCATCATCATCATGAACAACCAGAGCAATGCCTTTCACCGGCAGACCAGCTTGAAGGTGATGAGACCAACGCAGCACCGTCTGCCGTCGCATATCAAGTACATCCAACAGGAGAGTCTAGCCCAAGCCAACTGGTCGATTCACCGCAGGCAGGACAAGTCGACTTGAACTTTGATACTATGTCAGAGGTATCGCATGCCTCGCAGATGCAGTTTGCGGCCTCTGCAGGAGCTATGCCGACCCATATCTCCTTGTCGATCCACTCACAGTCGTCCAGCCTTTCGGATTCGCCCAGTGATCTCCCGCAACCTCACCGGGTGCTTGGGTCGTCGATCCCAACGGGCGTGCCTCTTGATCCGCAAATAGGGTCCTCTCTCTTCCTCGCGGCAAATGCGCAGGCAGCATTCATGGATCAACAGTATGTGCAGCAGCAGTACACGGCGGCAGCGGTACCATCCAACTCGGTCTTCCATGCGGTGCAACCAGTGTCAACGGCGATAGCGGTCTTCTTTCGATTGCACCCATCGTCGACGTATGTAGCGACTGCAGGCTTGTGGATAGGTACACTCATGTCACAATCAATACAGGAACTGCGACATGTAGCAACGGAAAAGTTTCCCGACGCGCTCTGCCTGCGGGTTGAGGGAATTGTCAAGGATGGGAAGGGAGGGGAACTACCGCTGCAGATCGACGAGGATCAGGAGTTAGGGGCCTACCTCGTGCATGTACAGGGCAGCACACCTACGTTCGCGGTCCAGCTGGTGTGGAAGACTTCGTGATAGAGAAAATGTCGGGTTGGTTCTAAATATTTGGTGCACATGTTGTCAAAGCGGGCGTACGGAGTTTCGGTCCATGTTCCAGAGCATGATTGGACAAGAATGATGGTTGGGAGAGGTAGAAAACCGAGGATAAGAGGGCGCGGAGTTGCACCCCGTTGTTGTTTGAACTAATATTGGAAATTTGAGTGGGTGGCGGACTAGGATTCGCGCGCGTGACAACCTATATTGTTTTGGCGAGCTCGGGTAGGAATAGTCTGGTTCCCGGTCGATGCAAATAATCTTGAACAAAAAGGAGTATCGATGTGACTTTATTGATGACTGACAGCCATGCGAGAGGAGGGGCCGGGGGTCAGGCGGGAAGGCTACGGATATGCGTCGGCCTGCTGACCAAGAGAGCACAAACGCCGATGAGGGGGGGGGCTGGATGGGAATTGTTACGGCGAGCATTTTTAGATCTCGGGATCTGAGTGGGATGGGAGATGTGGTGGGCGAACTGGCTGGGTTCATGGCGAATTGGGCGACGAAGAGTGACAGATTGGGTGGTGCCGATCACCCCGGTTCTTGCGTGCTGTGAGATGGGTATTGGAAATAGCTGGACAGATCTGTTGAAGTCCACATTGAAGTCCACTGTGGTGACAGGTCCCGCAGTACGAATGGATACATGTGTATAGGCAGGAGGGGAAGCATGAAGCAACCTTGGACAGGTAATTCTTGAGAATCCCCCCTAAAAAAAATATTAAAAACACGACAACGGTAAAGGCGGACCAAAGGGCGCAACGCAGCCGATCTCGGTACAAGTTGACGCGAAAACAGGTCGCCATGGCAGGCCTGTGACCCTCGTCAACGAGACAGCTCAGCCCGACTGTGGTTGAGAGAATGTGGGGAAGGGAATTACCGTCCAGGGCAGTTGCTTCAGTGGGGCGGGGCGGGGGGGCGGCCTTCAGGCTGCTCATCGGTGCTGCAACTCCGCCGCCGAGAAATTTCCAAAGGTGCCAGGCCGACTTGCATTGCCGCACGCCGCACGTCTTAAACCCCAGGCCCTGCCCGCCCTCAACGTCACCTCGCCAGACGTTCATCGCCGTCCTCGGACCCTCCTCGACTCCTGGAACCCTCCCCCGCGACGAATTGACTCCCGAAACCCGCACCAATGGCGTCCATCCAGCTGCGCGCTCGGCCCAGATCGGCTCTCCGGAGCTGCCTGCGAGCTGCGACGACAACGAGCCCGCGCCTGCCATCGGCCTTTGCCGCCCGCGCCTACGCCACCGAGATCGAGCCCTCGGACAAGTCCCAGAAGCTGGCCGCCCGCCAGGGCAACGAGTCCAAGGTGGGCAGGTCCTTTCAGGGCCAGGTCATGGGCAGTATCGGTGCCCGATTGCGCCGAGAGCGTGAGCAGCGCGCAGAGTACGAGCAGTGGCGCAACATCACAGATCCCTCTCGAAACTGGATGGTGACTTTTGGTAAGTTGTACAATTTCTAGAGACAATTTGAATTGCCTTTCTCTTCATCAGCTAGGAGCAGTTGCGGAGAAAATGGGAAAGAATATATCCAGATATATACGTATATATATACAGCACGAAAAAAAAAAAGAAAGAAAAAAAAAGTTCGCGATAGGTAGTAGTAGTAGCTAACTAGCTTCACTTCAACTAGTCTTCCTCTCTGGTGTGGGAATCGCATACTATATGGGTACATTCTGGCCCAAGGAACCGGAATCCACCTCGACTCTGCCGCTTTCCAAGACACGAGACTTGACGCACAACATCAAGCTCGAAAACATGCAGGCTGCCTGGGCTGACTTTGTCAAGATTGTTGGCCAAGAGAACGTCAGCACCTCTGAGAAGGATATCGACCACCATGCTACCTCTGCTTGGTCCTCGCACTCGGCCAACCCTGAAGACCGCTCCTTCTGCGTCGTGTACCCTGCCAGCACCGAGGAGGTCTCGGAAATCATGAAGGTCTGCCACCAGCGCCGCATCCCCGTCGTTGGCTACAGCGGCGGCACCAGCCTCGAGGGCCACTTCACTCCCACGCACAAGGGAATCTCAATTGACTTTGGTCGCATGAACAAAATCATCAACCTGCACAAGGACGACCTTGACGTTGTTGTCCAGCCCGCCATGGGCTGGGAGGCCCTCAACGACCACCTCGGCCACGAGGGCCTCTTCTTCCCTCCCGACCCCGGCCCTGGTGCCATGATCGGCGGCATGATTGGCACCGGATGCAGTGGCACCAACGCCTACCGGTACGGCACCATGCGAGACTGGGTTCTCAGCCTGACTGTCGTCCTGGCCGACGGCACCATCATCAAGACCAGACAGCGCCCTCGCAAGAGCTCAGCTGGCTATGACCTTACCAAGCTCTTCATCGGCTCCGAAGGCACCCTGGGTCTCGTCACCGAGGCCACCCTCAAGGTAACCGTCAAGCCCGAGTCCACCAGCGTTGCCGTTGCCACGTTCCCTTCGATCCGCGACGCTGCCAACTGCGTGGCCAAGGTTGTCGGCAAGGGCATCCCCGTCGCCGCCGTCGAGATTCTCGACGACAACCAGATGAAGTGCATCAACCAGGCCGGCATGACCACCCGTGCCTGGTCCGAGGCCCCCACCATCTTCTTCAAGTTTGCCGGCACCCCCGCCGGTGTCAAGGAGCAGGTCGCACTGGTGCAAGGCCTGGCCAAGGCAGCCCGAAGCAACACCTTCGAGTTCGCCAAGAACCAGGAGGAGCAGGATGAGCTCTGGAGCGCCCGCAAGGAGGCCCTCTGGAGCACCATGGCCGTCAGGAAGCCCGGCGATCGCGTCTGGACTGGTGATGTTGCTGTGCCCTTGAGCCGATTGCCTGATCTGATTGAAGAGACCAAGGAGGACATGGCTAAGAGCGGGCTGTTTGCCTCCATCGTTGGCCACGTTGGTGACGGAAACTTTCACAGTAAGTTTACCCAGATATCTGTTCAAGCCGAGCCGAGCCAAACGCTAACCGATCACGTAGCTATCCTGCTTTACAACGAGGCCCAGCGACACAAGGCCGAGGTCGTTGTGCACCGCATGGTGAAGAAGGCTGTCGATATGGAGGGCACCGTGACTGTATGTTTCTCCTTTACACCCTCCCCCGCAACCCTATTCATGTCTTCTTTCTCATCGTCGTCCTGCAAACCTGTATGCTAACTTCCCTCCCCCTCCAGGGCGAGCACGGTGTTGGTCTTGTGAAGCGAGACTACCTACCCCACGAGCTTGGCGAGACAACTGTCGACGCCATGCGACAGATCAAGAGGGCCTTTGACCCTCTGTGCCTGCTCAACTGCGACAAGGTGGTGCGCATGCAGAAGCCCAAGAAGGGCGAGGTTGAAGAGTGGTAGTAAAGGGCAAAGAAAGAAAAAAGAACAAAAAAAAGAGGGGAAAAAAACCCCACCAACAAGAACGACAACAACAACAAATCTCCTTTCCCGGGAATCAACCACGTGGAAA
Organism: Calonectria pseudoreteaudii; assembly: GCA_001879505.1. Classification (NCBI taxonomy): domain Eukaryota; kingdom Fungi; phylum Ascomycota; class Sordariomycetes; order Hypocreales; family Nectriaceae; genus Calonectria; species Calonectria pseudoreteaudii. Next base: position 2,715,337 of record KV875228.1, read on the forward strand.
CAATGAGGTGGATGGCCACCCCCACCCATGCTCATATCATATGCCAAGAGGATGATTGGGGTGTTTTTCCCCCTGGCGTTGGTCAATCGATCGCTGTATATATGTGTATGAAGAATAGAGGCCGAAGAGGGACAAAAACAGGATACCGCCCCTCTTCACTGACTGGGACAATATGCAAATTTGTTAATGTATGAATCTTACTTCTATAATGAACATGGCGACTGGATTCCCCCTCATAATGAGCCATGCAATTAATGTCCAAGTAGTGTAGTCAAATATGCCCGCATAAAACTCCAACCAAGACTCTCTCCCGTGTGTCTAAACAAACTAACCAGGCAAAAAAAAAAAATCAATCCTTCAACAGCTTTCGGTGTAAAATAAACGCCCGTGACGCGGTGATGTCAGCGTGGTCATAAATCAAGAATGTCTAAAACACTGTTACTGCATTAACAAATCCATTCTTAAGAACTTCAAACACCATGCCGGGAAATCCATAGAGTGTCGTGGTTGAATCGCCGTTTGCCTCGGCCCTGCGTGCGCCGCTCTCCTCCCACCCTCCAAGAAACTCGCAGCTGCTCCCAGGGCTATCTCCCCAACCGCGATTAAGCACCATGCCGCGTTGATGAGACTGTCCGGCGCTGCGAGGGAATACCGATGCCCAAGCCTCATTCATTCGATCTTCGATCTGCGGGAACTTGGTCTCGGAATCAATCGGGTTGGAGCCGTCGGCTGAATTATCCAAGTAACCGATTTCCCAGCGACAACGGCGGTGGCGATTAAATTCATATGAGCCAGGAATGTTACCATGAAGGACAAATTTCGTTGCTACGAGGCGATCGGAGGAATGAGACTTGATACCATTTTCAGGTATGGTTTCGCCGCTCTGAGCGCCAGGTGGTGGTTGGGATGGAGGGACGCGGTTGGAGACGAGAATATCGAAGCCCAAATAAAAGTAATTATAGAAACATTCGCCGTTTGAACCGGCACCAACTTGATCATCAATAGCCTCTTCGTCATCGGAAGCATCAGATCCCGTATTCATAGACGATTGATCTGTGTCGTTGAGGTCCTCAGGCCGACCGATGTCAGTGGCACTGGGGCGCGATCGGGCATTACTTTTGGTTCTCATTTTGTGGATGACCATCTTTTGGTCATTTTTCCGACAGATAGCGTTAGGGGGACCTAGTTCCATCAGGAGCTCCTGGGGAGTTGTTTCACCGAGTGTAATCCAGAAGGAATGGTTAGTCCACTTGCGGAAGAGCTGAATCTTTCCGCCCCCGTAGAGTCGGATTAGAGATATCTCGTCGGGGTATACATCCTTGCCACGAGGTAACACGGCGGTGGACTTGATGCTCGGCAAAATCTCCGTCCAGAGAGTTGGACGAGCGTCAGCCCATGAGTCTCCGCTGAACACGGCCATAGATGTTGCGGCTTGGCTTGTCGCTGACGAGAAAATAGACACCACATCCTTGTCGGGGTCATATGCTGACGGAGGCAGGGAGAAGTTAAAGGCAACTCCCGGGTAGGACAGGACGTAGATGCCATTCTCCTGCCCGGCAGTTGGCGAGATATACTCACCAGCATAGGTGGGACCGAGAAGCCTGTGGTAGATGTGTCTGAAGGTCGGGCCGGTGGTGGAGTCGCCCGGAACCGGGGATGCAGGTGCGGATGTGCCGTTGATGGGCTTGAGGAGATCTCGGTCCTTGAATGTGATGTGGTTTTTGGTAAAGTCGATAACCTCGATCAGACGCAGTCGCTGCTCTGGGCCGTCAAAGCGCAGACGGATGCCGTTGGAAGGAAGTTCTACACCGACGGGTTCGGTAACGGGGTGATCCGGGGAGTAAAGGAGCTCGAGCTTGGGGAAACGCTGCGGCTCGGCTTTGAGCCGAGTCAGGACATCGTGGAGGGTGGCACCAAGGACTAGTAAACAAAGAGAAGCATGTTAGAGACGATATCCGGATGCACAGAGCGGTGTATACACGCAAACTCACTAAGGAAGCCCAACGCTCGGCCTGGATGCAGTTGCGCGCTGAAGAGCGACATGGCTGTCGCAAGGTTATCGGGGAGCTGGTGGCGGGGTAGAGCTGCACTAGCTGGAGCGCAACGCTCGTGGAGCTTGAGAGGAGTTGGTCGATTTCGTAACGTTGAAGAGCATAAAGCGACCAAGAAATATCACAAAATGCGAAGCGATGTAGCTTGGAGACCAGACCCAGACACCTGAGCAAGGTCACGGGTAAGGAGCAGTTGGTCTCCTTAGGTCGACGATACACAGTACGTCGAGAAGCCATGTGATGCAAGCCAATGGCCCCGCTTCACCGTTTACTGGGATGACGTAACTGGACGGCGCATGATACTGTAAAATCACGTGACTCAAAAGATGTCTTGGAATAATTGAACTGAGGTGATGGGCGTCCTTGGTGGGGGTCGAAAAGTGATTTGTGCGTCTCTGGGTTGAAGGTTGTATGGGTATTCTCTGTCGTTGAAAGTCTGAGGTACTTCGGTCGATCACTACTGAAACCAATACAGTTAAACAGGACAGTCATCTTCCAAAGCTTGCCGCCATGTGTATGGGGTCAAGCTGACAGTGGCATGATTGCAGCCGGTAGGATTTCTGGGGAGGTAAGATTGTCATATCTTAATCTATCTATGGATACCAAATCCAATGCCGTATATCGTACTTCTATTAACCAGCGGCGCAATGGAAACCATAAACCTCTGCTCTCGGCTGGAGCTGAAAATGGTACTTCATGCTCGGTCCTGCAGGGCGTGCTGGTTAAGCCTAGCGGGACCCTAGCCCCAGAAGCCGCCCCCCAGCTTCGGAATGGGTGAAAAAAAAAAGGCGACCATCTCCTCTCATGGGTAGCATCATCAATAAATGATATCGGACCCCACAACCAAGACAGTGTCTGTGACCAGACTGATCTTCAATTCTCACTAGCTCCCCTAACATGGCATGATTCAAATAGAACCGATTCTGTATGATATGATGACGTGGGGGCGGTAGGCTAAAGTGCCGAGGTTGCCTCACAGTCGCTGTCTGAGAGGAAACTGATCACTTTTTTCTCGTCGCTGGCTAAACGAACCCCTGGAGACATGCCACAGCTGGGTTCCCCATCGAACATAAACTCCACTGACCTCCACTGAGGGGGGGACCAAGCTCTTTCTCTTGTATCTGTCAAGCTCACCGGTAGCTCCAAGTGCCTTGAGAGTTAACCGTCCTTGCAGCTCACACTGGCTTTCGCTTCATTGAATTATACTCATTTTGGCTTTGATCTTGGAGCTTTCTCTTTGGAAGCCCTCTGCTTTTCGCACACCCCCCGCTCCTCTTTCCGAAAATTCGCATCGTCCTCCAGGTGCCCCATTTGATCGTCATGGCTCCTCCGGCTGCTTTCGCCGACTACCCTGTGCCCCAAGAGGGCCCAGACACAGGCTATAAACCTAGGGTCGAAAAGAACCCCGTCTTCCGAGGTCTCCCCCTTGTTATCGGTGCCAGCATGTATGAATTCATCATTTTTCTCTGCGCATGAGGCTATCACTTACGCTAGTCAAGTATTTCCAAGTCTGGATTCCTCCAACAGTATTTCTGGGATAATTCTGGATTTGGTACCCTCAAGGACATTCCAGGCCTTGATGACTTTCCCTATCGGTTTCGAGTATGTACTGGGAATTTCCATGTTTTGTATTCCTAGTGCATTGCGTGGCTGACACTTAGTAGCCTACCGTGACTCCTCTTGGCGACACATCACCCATGCTCCCGTTTGAGACGAAGTTGCTTGAGGCAAACCATGTTAATCAAAAGGCTCGGTACTATTCGGCAAATGACTATCATGAGATGTACAAGTCTGGCCAGGTGACCCCGCTCAAGGTTGCTGAGACCCTTTTGTCTATCATCAATCCCACTCAGAGCCCCCCAAGCCCTTATAAAACTGGCTGGGTTGACTACCATGGCAAAGAGAGCCTAGTATTGGAAGCCGCCAAGGCATCTACGGAGCGATGGGCGGCTGGGAAGCCTCTGGGCATTCTGGATGGAGTCCCTGTTGGTATCAAAGATGACACCTCGGCCAAGGGCTTTGTGAACCACAATGGCATGGCATACAATCCATCCATTCCTTTCTTCAAGGAGAAGGAGGAATCCGACTGGCCCGTCAAGATGCTCCAAGAAGCTGGGGCCGTTGTCATTGGAAAGAACGCCATGCATGAATTAGGCTCAGGTACGTCCCCCTTGAAAAGTTGTCTCCTGTTTCTAACTTCTGGCTGTTAGATACTAGCGGTTGCAATGTATGTCCTGGACTTCCTAACAAACCTGGACCCAATTGCTAACGATTGCAGGCTGCACAAGGAACTCCGGTCAATTTCCACAACAAGATGTATTATCCTGGAGGCTCCTCGTCCGGCGCAGGCTCCTCTCTCTCCGCAGGAATCGTTCCCATCTGTGTCGGCTCGGATGCCGGCGGCAGTGCCCGTATTCCTGCCTCGTTTAATGGTGTGTACGGGCTCAAGACTAGTCACCACCGCACTATGACCAGGACTCATACTATGGCCGTAACAACGCCGCTTGCCTCCTCGGTTGCTGACCTCACCATTGCCTACCGGTTCATGTCCCAGCCCAACCCTGATTGTCCTATCCAAAGTCGATTTGCTCTGTCTATACCCCCCAGCCCGTCAGCCAAGAAGGTTATGGGAATCTACCGTGACTGGTGGAACCAAGCTGATCCTCGCGTGGCCGAAGTGTGTGAAAAGGCAGTTGACTACTTTGCCAACAAGTGCAATTATGAGATTGTTGACATTTCCATTCCTTACGTCCCAGAGGCCCAGCTTGCTCACAGTGCTGTTTGCATCACTGAAATGTCCGAAGTCGCCCGAGTGCGAGCCCCTGACTGGCTCTCGTTGGTCGGAGCTGCTAATAAGGTAGTCCTGACCGTCGGCTCCAGGACGCCCGCTGCGGATTATATTCGTTACAACAGTCTCCGCGAATTAATCATGCGTCACATGGCATTCTTGTACCAAAAGTACCCGGGTTTGCTTATCATGACACCTACGTCGCCTATGGCCGGCTGGCCAGTCGTGCCGGGTGACGAAGTATATGGCATGAGTGACACGAACCGAACCATTCGCAACATGCGCTTCGTTTTCTTAGCCAACATGGCCGGTACTCCTGCTTTGTCAGCACCCGTTGGGTACCTAGATCCGGAGCAAGGCGAAGGCAAGGTGCCAATTGGCCTTATGGCTACTGGCGAATGGGGTAGCGAAGAGCAGCTTCTGTCATGGGCTGGAGAGGCTGAGGATTATCTGCATAATGTAGTCGAAGGCGGGCCACGCCGACCTAATGACTGGTTTGATGTCATGGCGGCGGTAAAGGAAGGTGTCAAGGCAGAAACCGAAGCTTGAGCGGCATCGCCAATGGCCACGGGAGGATAAATGCTTTACGCCTTTAAAAGCGGTCATTCCTCCCACAGAAATTTATTTGCGTACAGACCGAGACTCAAGAGTGTTTAAGCGCTACTATAATTTGGACATTTTCATAGTGCTGGAATCAGTAGTCATAATTCATTCTATTTATCGTACGTCGGGATCTCAGAATCATGGCCTATTTCATAAACTTGGAGGCAAAACCAGCCAAACCGCCCTGCTGTTCGCCCTGGTTTTTGAAATACATCTTCATAGCAGTCTCAGCAGCCTTCTGGATAACAGCATCTTTGCTGGTGCCAGCAGAGACCTTGTCCTGGGAAGACTTGGCATCAAACAGCTAATAATAATAATACCATTGTTAGTCGTCGCTTGAGGGTTTCACTAAACAGTAGGTGTAGGATTCATTGTGAGAAGTTACCTTGCTGGCTTCACCCATGGCAAGCCCGAGGAAAGCACTTTGGCTAGAGCTGCTGGATCCACCGCTGTTGAACAATTTTAGCGCTTGCATTGCAGCTGCAGTACCAAGTCCCTTTTCATCAGCCTGATGGTCCTCATCATTGTAGGTCTTCTGGTGTTGCTTGACGTAGTCTTTTTGTGATAGTTAGCGCGAATCCCATGGAGTTTGAACGCTGCCGAAGAATGTCTGCAGTAGTAAAATTGGAGGGGGTCAAAAGCATACAATCTTCGTCAACGTCCGAATCATCATCATCAGGTCTGGTGCTTCTCTTCTGCTTCACGGCATGAAGAATGCTACCAAAGAGGTCTTGATCGCCGGAGGAGCCGGCGTGCTTGCTGGCCTCCTCCTTGGCTTTATCGTCATCGAGGGTACCGAGGAAACTGGCAATGCCGCCACCAGGGGGCTCTGCGTCTAGTATTAGGAATCTGGGAACCCAAAGCTGCGGGAGTGTAGTGGTGGTGTGACTGACTATTGGCCCCAGGAGGGGGATAGAAACCCTCCTGCTGTTGGTCTAAGAGACGTCTCTGGTTAGCACAGTGCCAATTTCCAATGTTAAGGTAACGTAACCCATCCCCAATAGCAAGGATGAATGATTCTGTATTCCTATACTTGAGAAGCCTGTGGTAAGATGAGAGGGGGGTAGGTGAGGGGCAGAAAGCATCACGGCGGGGCTAAGATGACAAGTACCATAGGGGAGCGTTCTTACGTTGGCCTTCAGATCTGCCCTCAAGATACTCCTTGCCGGCGTTGATGATCTTATCCATGATAGTGAGGTAGACAGAAACGAGGATAACAAGAGAAACGACGGATAATGGAGATGGTGTAGGTTGGTAAGTGTAGATACAATCGGTGCAAGGTGGGGAGAAGAGGGGAGTGGCTGCTCTTAATAAAGGCAGCTGCCGCAGTTAAGCGGTAAATGTGGTACCTCGTTTGATTGCCTGAGGTGCCTATTTTGGCAGGCAAGGTTGTGCAGAAATGTCACAGCTCGTCATGGAACTCAGACGCTCGTTTCCAGGGCTAGCTTCGGGGCTCTAAGGGGCGAAGAGAGGCCGCCCCACGTCCCGTCTACCTGGCGCATCGCGCATGATACAAGCCAAGCTGAGAGATGCGTGTGCCGCAGACATTGTCGCGAATGCTAATTGGAGGACTGGTGCGTTGTGACGTGGTTTATGGCTCCATGCCGGAATAAGCTCGCTTCTGTTGTGGCCGACAGCTTTCTTGACTTGCGTTTGCTTCGATGGGTCACCTTGCTTCCCAAGAGGGGACGCCTGACGGATTTAAAGAGCCATAGAGAGCGCAGAGCGAACGTTCCCATCTCAATACATGAATTAGTTAAACCTCGGCCTGCGTGTTTCAACCCGCGCACTTCACACCTAGATCCCATTGGGCCTCAGGTTTACGACCCGGTGGCTACCTGACTGGAGATTATCTCGGCGGATGATTTGCAGCTACTGAGGCCAGATAGCGGGGCAGCTCCCCCACCTTGTCCCCGGCTTTACTAGCACAGGAAGGAAGTGGTGCCAGCGGCTAGGTACGCAAGCTACCCTAGCTTCTCCCCGTGTTGACAACCCAACAACAGCACGGACGAAAGTTTATGCCGCTTAAAGAGGTTCTCGGCACAATTTAGAGATCAACCTATTGCTATCCTTTCGGAAGTAGCCGTAGTCCAGGACACATCCGACTAATGCAAAACAGCATGCAGCCTGGCGCAATGTACAGTTTAGTAGCGTAATACGTCAATTCGTGTACTATGACATATCCAAACCCCGTTCCGTTATTTATTGCCCATGTGCCGTTATCCCAGGTATCAATGCGAACCCATTGCTGGAAGCAAGGAAAGCAGACGAAAGCATACACACTTCAGACTAATATCAGAGGTGGGCCAAAGCAAGCGAACCAAGTCGGCCGTAAATTTCGTGCATCATCGATCGCTTGTAAAAAAAGAGAAAGAAAAAAACTCACTCCAAACCCATCTAACTCCTTCATATCCCAAATAAAGTCATTTCCCATTATCTGGCTCAATGTGGCCCGTTTTTCAGTTGATCGTTAATTCTTCAAGTCTGCAAACAAGAAGCTATCCTCAAGCCATGGGTTGATCAGGTGTGGCTGCTTGCTGTGCAGCATTATCACTGGCTTTGTTCCGTTTCTTCTCCTTCTTGGCCCATCGCAAGCCACAGGCATTGCACAACGTTTTCGGTCCATTGGGGCCCTTTCTCCACTCCGGGGAATCAAGCGTTCCTATCCATGGTGAACACTCATATGCCCGGGTTGGACCGGAACACAGGGAGACCTACCACAATCCGTACAGACGTACTCCTCCGATGTTTTGAGCTTCTTCTTCTTCTCTCCAGTCCGCGGGTCACGGTCCATGGGAATCGCAATGCCTACGTCTCCTTTAATAAGGGTCGGGCTGGCATTCCCCGTGGTAATACCGCGGCTCCGCTCTCCCTCAATGTACCGCAACCCGGTAAGCATCTCAATCGTTTCGGCGTGCGACGAACCCTCGTATCGCACCATTTTATCTCGCAACGAATCTGGACGACTACCAGCCGCAACGCCCTCGAGGTTTTCTCTGGTAAGGAGAGCATTTCGATCCGCCTCTGACAACTGGGGATTGATACCAGGCCTGCTGAAAGTAGTCGAAGATCCTCCTGTGCTCTCTGAAGGCGTCACGTCGGATCGACCTTCTTGGCTCTGCATCCACTGCCTTTGGGTTTCTTCGGTTTCTGTGTCCTCTTCCCGTCGCAGCTCCGCAATCCGTCGCTTCAATCGTTCGTTCTCAATCTTATGCTCGAGGAAGGAGTCGAGGAGAGCAGCATTCTTCGTCGGGTACGGCCGTGACACCAAAAAGATGGCCTGGCAAAACGGTGACTGGTTGCTGGGATTGGGTGCGAACTTGGCGGCGGCGATATGTGCATGACCGACAGTCTCGAAAATGGTGTATTCGCCAGATTTCTTCTTAAAGCGATAAAACAACCGCATGGACTGACCTGACGCGACCGACTCGTTTATTTCAGCCATAAAAATATGCCTATCATCAGGGTGGATGAATTCCCTTAGGAACTTGTCTTGCACGTCTGCGACATCGTAGCCCGTGACAGTGGCAATGTTTGGCGACGTATATCTGATGTGACCCTCGGCGTCGAGTATTTGCAAAAAGTCTTGAAGCTCCTCAACAATTTTGGCCGGCCAGTTCCTGCGCTTGGTGAACTCGGTTAGGGTATTGTTCCCAATGGTGAGGTTCGCCTGTCCTAGGCTATTGGGAGGGAGAGGACCGGCGCCTGGGACGTGGTTTTCAGCAGTGTTGAACTGGTTTTCGGATCTTGCAATTGAATCCTCAGTGGTGACGGCATCGGTGCCATCGAGGTCGGGGCTGACAGAGTCTTCGGCTGCGTCAAGCGCCATGGGCACATCGACATCGGCTAAAGTGCCAAGCATGGTGTTATCAAGGAGAGCCATGAAGTCGGAACTGTGCCCATCGGCGCCTATCTGCGGATTGTTAGCAGCCGGAATGATGTGAGTTGGGGCAAGGCCATGGTAGCCTCGGCTGGGAGGGTTTACGCGACCTGGGGAACATCTATGTCGTCGAATCCCGAGACGTCGAAGTTGTTGGCAAAGCTAAACAAACTGGATGGAGGGGGAGGTGGAGAGGGTGGTGGAGGTGGTCTGTGGTGGGACATGATTAACTAATGGGCCGCTTTCATGTGGCAATCTAGTAATTGCATTGGCGAAAGTAACGGTACGTGGGTGTGACTCTGATTACCGCTGGGGTTCCATGGCACAGTGGTCGCGTTCGAAAAAAAAAAGATATGGCCTCGAAGAACAAAAACCAGCGCGACGAAAGAAAACCTCGCGATGAGCATACGAGGGCTAACGAAAGGGATAAATAAAGGGATAAATAAATCCCTGGTGAAAAAGATGTAATCAGGTCACCGGCATTTTGGGGCCATGAGCGGAATGTGAAAGCCAGTGAAGAAGTAGACAATAGGATCGCGAGTATGTAGAAGGGAGAGATGGATGATCCAGAGAGCACAGAAAAATGAAAGAAGATCCACAGATGTGGGCTCAAGTAAGAGAGGATGAGAGGCAAGAATGGGGAGTGACGCAACATGCACGCAATGCCACAGAACCTCAGCCTATATATGGTTTGCACACGGAGCCAGAGCAATCACGCAGGATAAATGGGGGCACGCGCTGATACAGCACACACGGCGCGGGATGCACCACAAAAGCGAAAGCAGAATGGCGGCTCGGTTAGGGGTTCACAGCGTGTTTTGCTGCCATCCAACGGTCCTGGTCTGGAGCCCTTGATGCAAGTCGCCCAGGATCGAGATCTGGCAGCGCTGTGGTGCTATGGCCCTCCTTCAAATGACGATAACGCCACACATGGGAAAATGGGAAAATGGGAAAATGGGAAAATGGGAAAATCTCGTGCAGATTGCCGCTACCGAAGGTTCTTACTGCCACGAGCATTAATGCCGGAGCAAAAGGCCCGGTAAAAGCGGGTTTGGTCACTAAATAACACAAGGGGACATGGCCATCATCTCCTTACATCGCCTGGCCCAAGTGCCTGCCTGCTTGGCTCTCTTGTTTTATTGGTTTGGTCGGACGCAGCAGTTAGCTTTTGCTCCTTCAGTTGTCTAGTGCCACCGTAGTGAGCCAGTTTCGCCAGGGTAACCTTTTGGGGAGAAAAGACCGGACTCAGCACAAGGGCCAACGAAAGGTGATACAAAAACTCCCGCAATACACCACCTATATTTCCCGGGAAATGCGGGTTAATTTTAACCACGCTCTCTCTCTTTTTAATATTTTTTCTAAAAAATTTTTTATATAATTTTTAATTTATAATTTTGCGCTGTTAACCAACGCTACTGGAGGGGTGGATAGCCATGGAGATGCTAAGGCAGAGAAGCACCATTTTGGCTCTCCGAGGGTGCTCTAGCGGACGGCACAACGAACTAGCAGCGTTTAGACATGTCCTGGGATATCTAGCAACGCTTCCAAAATGGCCTGGAACTTTGTGGACATAGAGAGCGGCAGGCAGCTCCTGCGAGGTGTTCCTTTTTTGCCTCCATTCATGGATTGTTGCAATATTTCCAGCTGCCAATGGCATCCTTGCCTGGGGCTTGCATAGATCTCACCAAACTGCTTCTGCTGGGCATATCCCTTACTGTGGCTGTGGCATGAGTGAGCCGTGCTGTCAATATTGTTGGTGGGATGGGTGGTGGCTGATCCGGGTCCTATGATGGCCTGCAGCGATGAAGCCAACGGCACTTTCCTCGCGCCATCCTCATCCAGACAAACTCTGTGGCCGCCTGTGTTCGTTTGGATTGCGCTAAAGAGTGGCTGGTTGCAGGTCTGGTTGGCTGGTCGGGTGAGGTCCGAAGTCGTTGGTTGGTTCTTGGCAGACACCAGTAGGTTTTTTTTCGATACGAGTTTTGTGGGGTGATTCTAACTCATCAAATGCCGTGCGCTCAACTGGCTGTTTATATGGAAGTGGCTTATCGAAATATTCTGCCGTGCTCAATGACAGAACCTGACATTTTGACCATGGGTGGAAGACGGTGTGGGACAAGGCGTATGTTTTCACAACACCTGATGAAGAGATAGAAAACATGTCAAACGATGTTTGTAAATTGCTGAAACCGGACCGATTATATTCACACAGAATTACCTTCGTTTTAGCTATCATCTCTGTCAAATTAATTTTATTTCCTCCCCTCCATTTACCATGAGTTCTCTGATGCGACCCTACTAATTCGATTACTGGCGTGTGTTCAAAGTGCACCCGCTGAAACCGCGGCTAAATTGATTCCACGTGAGGACGCATCCTCATATTCAACCGCTAAACGCGTGACCAATTTCACACGCGTCGTTTGGGCAATCATTTCGATTCCACATTCGCACCCGCATCCAACAAGAACGTCATCCTTTATTAATCGTTGGCGAGTAGTTTGGATGCTAAGTAATAGAAAATACCCTGTGCGGTAACCACCTACTATGTCGAGAATCGACAAACTCTCGATCTCAGGCGTTCGCTCTTTCAGCCCTGCCGTCAGAGAAGCCATCCAGTTTAACACCCCACTGACACTCATCGTTGGTTATAATGGCTCTGGCAAAACTACTATCATTGAGTGTCTCAAATATGCCACAACCGGTGAATTACCGCCGAACAGCAAGGGCGGAGCATTCATCCACGACCCCAAGGTATGTCTCTTTTCGGCAGCGTCACTATTGCTCTGACACTCTGTAGCTATGCGGCGAAAAAGAGGTCATGGCCCAGGTTAAACTCCAATTCCGATCGATTAACGACCGCCAACATGTTGCAACTCGAAGTCTCCAGCTTACTGTCAAGAAAACAACTCGATCACAAAAGACTCTTGACTGCTCGCTTGTTGTCGTCAACAATGGTGAACGCACCACCACTTCAACAAGGAATGCCCAGCTCGACGAAATGATACCCGAACGACTAGGTGTTTCCCCTGCAATTCTTGACGCTGTGATATTTTGTCACCAGGATGAGTCCTTGTGGCCTCTGAGCGAGCCTGCTGCCTTGAAGAAACGCTTTGATGAGATTTTCGAAGCAATGAAGTATACCAAGGCTATTGATAATCTGAAAGTTCTTCGTAAAAAGCAAGTCGAGCAGCTTGGAAAGCTTCAAAACGATGAAGCTCACAACAAGATCAACAAGGACAGAGGTGAACGGGCAGAAAAGCGAATGAGAGCGCTTCAGTCAGAAATCGAGGCTTCTCGAGATAAATGCGAAACCATTACTGCAGATATGGAGGAAACTCAAGAAAAGATTCGGGACATCCGCGAAACCGCCAATACCCACCTTGAAATTGTTCATAATCTGAGCAATAAGCGCGAACAGCTCGAATATCGACAAGATGCGGTAAAAGAATTGAAGGAGACCATTGACGAGCTGCACGACGACGATGCCTCCCTGGAAAATGACCTTGCTCAATATGAGGACCGTATGCGCGAACTTCAAGACGAGGCGGGGAGTAATCAAATGCAATACAACGAGCTTCAGACGGAACTGGGCAAGTCGAGAAGAGAACTTTCAGCGAAGCATGCTGAGCAAGGAAAACAACAATCTGACAAAGACAAATATGAGCGCCAGCTGAAAATGCGAATGGAAGTTATCCAAGAAGCTGCCCAAACCCATGGCCTCTCGGGATTTGATGGCGAGTTGACTGATCAGCAAGTCAAATCTTTTAATGACAAGCTCCAAAAGCTACTCAACGAGAAGAAGCGAGATCTTGAGCGGGTCCAAAAGGAAAATTCTGCTGAGTTGGATACCGCAACAAGCGTCATTACTGATCTCGAAGGTCGAAAAGCGGGTCGAACTCAAGACCGAGTTTCTGCGAAACAAAGACTCAATGCGATTGAGAAACGTACCAGTGTGCTACAAAACGAATCCGGCATGATTGATGTAGATGAAGGGGCGAAAGCCATACTGGATGGGCAGCTGGAGGATCTTGACAACAGGTTCCAGGCAGCTCAGAAGGGATTTGAGACCTCAGACTGGGACCACCAAATCTCCGAAGAAAATGACAAGCTGCATCAGCTTGAATCAGAGAATGAAAAGCTAAGCCGAGAGTTGGTCGAGTGCACTCGTCTCGCCTCTGATCGGGCCCAGTTAGATTTGAGAAAAAAGGAACTGGCGGATCGCAAACGCAAACTAGACACCCTCACAAGCACATGGAAACCGAAGCTAGACAAAGTCATTGGTGCCGATTGGGAGCCGGAAACCCTGGATGTGAAATTTCAGTCCGTTCTCAAAGATCACAACAAAATTGTCATCGAAATGCAGAAGAAGCGGGATCTGACAAAACAAAAGCAGCAAAAGGTTGAGTTTCGGCTGAGAAATGCCAAGGAAACCCTTGAAAAGAACACCAAGGAGACTACAAGCTGCCAACAGCGGGTTGTAGATGCACTCCAGATTGTCAGGGATAACGCCATCGTGGAAGACTATCCCGAAGAGGCTGCCGCAGTAGAGCAGCAGGTTGAGGATCTCAGAAATGAGCTAAGTCTATTCGATGCTCTGGTGGACTACTACAACAAGTGCAAGCGTATGCTCGAGTCCAAGAAAAAGTGTCTTCTTTGTGAACGACACTTTGACGACAACCAGGCAGCAAGTCTCGATCGCCTTGGGAAAAAGATCGAAAAGAATCTGGATCCAAAGGGAAAGATTGATGTTGAAAAGGACTTGAAGGAGGCGATGGGTAGCTTAGAGAAGTTGCGCGCCGTCCGATCTGCGTATGATACGCATGAACGACTGTCTGCCAAGATGCCATCGCTCAGAGAGGAGTGCAAAGCTGCAGAAAGCGAGTATGACGCCCTCGAAAGGCAGCTAGAGGAGCAAAACTCTGCAGCCTCGGCGGAGGAGGAGAAACAGAGGGACCTGGAAGATATGTCCAAGACAGTGATGAACATTAGCCAAACTGTCAAGGATATTGGAGACTCAGAAACCCAGGTTGAACGCATCATGTCGCAACAAATGTCCAGCGGCCCCTCGCGAAGCCCAGATGAGATCCATGAACTCCAGGCCACCATCACCGAACAGATGCGAGGCTTTAAAACTCGCATCTCTAAACTCACCAATGATAGGCAACGCATGAAGGATCAGATAAATGCTCTCGAACTAGAAAAGAGCGAACTAAGGAACCAGATTAGCCGCACCACGGGACTCCTCGACAAGAAAATGGACATGCAGACGCAAATTCAGGCGTTGAAGGATGAGCAGGCTCATCAACGAGAGGTTATTCAGCGCGCCGATGAGGATCTGGAAAATATTGAGCCTAGCATGCGAGAAGCTCGGTCCGCCCGAGACGAGGTTCTGCGACGCGGTCGCTCCAAGGAACAGGTCATCGTGGAGGCTCGTGATGTGGTTGCCAACTCAGTGAGTGAGATGAAGATGATGGATGGCGATATCCAGGATTACGTTGATCGCGGTGGTCCTTCAAAACTTGCCTCAAACCAGCGTGCCATTGCCAACCTTGAGAAAGCCATTGCAAGCACCGAGAAGGATATTACCGAGCTTACAGTTCGAACGAACAAGCTGAAACAGGATATTGATAATGGAGATCGAAAAAAGAAAAACATCAACGATAACCTCAACTACCGCAAGCATCTCCGCATGTTGGAGGTTATTCGTCAGGACATCGCTGATCTAGAGGATCGCAATGCCGATGAAGACTATGAGCGTCTCCAGAGCGAGGCTCGACAACACGAAAACCATTACAACCGTCTCCTTGCAGAACGTGGCTCTGTCATGGGAACAATGAAAACTAAAGATGAGGAACTTGGAAGGTTGCTACAGGAGTGGGAGATGGACTACAAGGATGCCAAGAAGAAGTATCGTGAGTGTCACATCCGCGTTGAGACAACCAAAGCTGCCATTGAGGATTTGGCCCAGTGCAGTTCAGCCGTCGACAAGGCTGTCATGCAGTTCCATGCTTTGAAGATGGCAGAAGTCAATCGTATTGCGGGTGAGTTGTGGCAGAGTACCTACCAAGGTACCGACATCGACACCATCCTCATTCGATCGGACAATGAATCAAACACTGGAAAACGCAGCTACAACTACCGCCTCTGCATGGTGAAACAGGATACCGAGATGGATATGCGTGGTCGTTGTTCAGCGGGACAGAAAGTGCTTGCCTCTATCATCATTCGACTCGCGCTAGCGGAATCTTTTGGAGTCAACTGTGGTCTCATTGCGCTTGATGAGCCCACAACCAATCTTGACAGGGACAACATCAAGAGTCTGGCTGAGAGTCTGCACATGATCATTAAGGCTCGCCAAGCTCAGAGCAACTTTCAATTGATTGTTATCACGCACGACGAAGAATTTCTCCGCCACATGCGTTGCAGCGACTTCTGCGACAGCTTTTTCCGGGTAAGGCGTGATGAACGACAGAATAGTGTGATTTCAAGAGAGAGTATCACCAAGATATTCTAATGAGGCAGCAAGCCTAGCGAATGTGACTGCAAGTCCGAAGGAACTCGGCGTTTGGGAAATTGAGGTGGCGTTGAGGTCAAAATTATATAGATGATATTATTAGCGAGCACGGTCAATCATGGTCCTGATGCAACTCAGAAACACATCCCACACGACGGCCGCGAGATGGCCCTAATCCTTGTAAGAGTGAAGTAGAATCACAAGGTTCGCTTTCGGAATACATTCATGTTGGGATATGCAATCCACCTTATTCGTAATGTGTGGTACGTAGCGCGTTGGTCATGATGATGTTTTATTTTTAGAAGAGAGTCTCGAGCTACATTGGGACGTTTTCCTTGTGTTATTCATCCACTTCTTCTTTTCTCTTGCATCATCTTCAATCACATGCCTCGTGGCCTGCAATCTGGTGTCCGAGTTCCACCAGGTAAGAAGAGGACGTCGCGTCTCGCTCTTCTCGGATATCCGGCTTACATTTGATTAAGCTTCTAGTGTCGATATTCGGGACAATAAATTACGTATCCCATGCTAGTGTCCCAATCATGACTCATTGTAACGTCCCGGGCCCCCTTTCCGTGTCGGAATTCCGAGCTGGCGGCACTCATCAAACTAGGTCCCACCTGGGCTCCTACTATTTGGCGATCCATCTCCACCGCCGGCCCTCCACCATCCGATTGAGGACTCTCTGTAACCCACTCCACCTTCGCACGAGCGAGTCCAAGCCCGTTTTAGGCCCCGGAAACAACACTTACAAATGCCATTTCCTGCCAGTCTTAGCCATGCCGCGTACCCGGGTCGCTCATGGCACGGGCCAGTCCTCGACTGCTGCCCTCGCTTCCTCGACTCTAAACGCCGAGCTCCAGGAGCGAAAGCGAGTAAGAAAAAAAAACACCGACGACGCCATCGCCACGAGCGCTCTGATAAAGAAGCTCTCCTTTATTTCGGTCTACTTGACCTTTGTAAAAAAAAAAACTTCCCTTCTAGACGACGTGGAATCCATTTTAGCTGGAAGAAAAATCGGCGCGTTCCTGCTCCGACAACCGCATCATTGTCATAACACACCGAAACCCACCACTTCGGGATTGGTTCCGAAAATATCAACAAGATGGCAACCTCACCGCAAAGGAGAGCGAGCTCTGACGGTACACTCGACGTTGAGAGAGATGTAGAAACTGCCGCCAACTCCATCTCCACTGCAGCCCCGGAGGGCACGGAGTCGGCCTCGGCGGGCCCTCCGGCTCCAGGTCCCAAGAACGAGGATCCTGAAGCCGGCCGCACAAAGATGCAGACCTTCTTCATCATGTTTGCATTGTGCATGGCGCTCTTCCTTGCCGCCCTCGACATGACCATTGTCACAACCGCCGTGCCCACCATTGCAGCCGAGTTTAACTCTAGCGAAGGCTACGTCTGGATTGGTAGCGCGTATCTTCTCGGCAACGCTGCTTTCGTCCCCGTATGGGGAAAAGTCTCCGACATCTTTGGCCGCAAGCCAATTATCCTCGCGGCTGCCGTCACCTTTTGGATTGGTTCCTTGCTGTGCGCTGTCAGTCAGAGTATGGGCATGCTCATTGGTTCGCGAGCCATACAGGGCATCGGCGGCGGCGGCCTCATTGTGCTTCCCAACATCACCGTGAGCGACCTCTTCTCCATCCGGAATAGGGGCATGTACTTTGGTATTCTGGGCATGATTTGGGCGCTGGCTTCAGCGGTGGGACCTATCCTGGGTGGTGTCTTCACGAGCAAGGTGAGCTGGCGATGGTGCTTCTACGTCAACCTGCCCATCTCCGGCGTTGCCATTGTGATCCTTATTGTCTTCCTGAAGCTTCACAACCCTAAGACGGCCATTAAGGATGGCCTCCTTGCCATTGACTGGCCCGGGAGCATTCTCATCGTTGGCGGTACCGTCATGTGGCTTCTCGGTCTCGAATTTGGAGGTGTCTCTTTCCCTTGGGACTCCGTGACCACCATCTGCCTGATCGTTTTTGGCCTCGTTCTCGTCGCCGTCTTCTTCGTTTATGAGTGGAAGATTGCCAAGTACCCTTTGATCCCGATCCGTCTCTTCCAAAACGTTCAGAACGTGGCTGCCTATGGGCTTGGGTTTTGCCAATCCTTCACCTTCATCTCCGGAAGCTACTGGCTCCCGCTTTATTACCAGGGCGTGCTTGGAGCATCGTCTCTGCTCTCAGGTGTCTACTTGCTGCCGTATGTTTTGTCAATGTCATTCGTATCTGCGGGAAGCGGCATCTTCATCAAGAAGACCGGACTGTACAAACCTGCTATTGTGTTTGGCTTTGTTTTCATCGTCCTCGGCTTTGGCCTGCTCACAGATCTCGAACCACGCGCAAACTGGGCCAAGATTATCATCTTCCAAATCATCGCGGGTATCGGTGTCGGCCCGATATTCCAGGCCCCCTTGATTGCACTTCAGACAAACGTTGAGCCCCGCGACATTGGCTCTGCCACATCAAGCTTTGCATTTATCAGGCAGCTAGCCACATCCATTTCTGTCGTCATTGGTGGTGTCATTTTCAACAACGGAATGAACAGCCAGTACTCAACACTGGAGAAGGAGTTGGGCCCCGAGCTGGCCAAGCTGCTATCTGGCGATAGCGCATCCAGTAGCACCGAGATTGTGGCAAAACTCACGGGTCACGACGGAGAAGTGGCCAGGGCGGCATACTGGAAGAGCATGCGAACCATGTTCATTGTCTACACCTGTGTCGCGGGCGTTGGTCTCATCATCAGCGTCTTCATCCGTCAGGTGAAGCTGAGCAAGGAGCACAAGGAGCATAAGACAGGGTTGACATCGCTCAAGGCGAATAAGCAGGGCGATCAGAACAACGAGAAGTTGACTGAAAACTAGGAGGAATGGTTTAAGAATACGAGATACCCGCAGACCCTAAAAGTGATTTGCAACCAAGGCGTTCTGGAATGGCTTTGATGACGCATTTATTCGGATACACGTATAATCGGATACATAATTGATTAAAATAAAAGAGATTTGATATTCGGCACAACACATATTGTTATTTGGCTAAACAGGTCACTTAATGTACTCCTACCTAAAATAAAATTATAAACTAAATTCTTAAAAAAGTAAAGAAAAGATTATAAAATTATAAGAAAATATATTCTTATTTTCAGAATAATATAATATTTAATTAGATATTTTTAAATATTTTAGATATTTTCTATTATATATATATTTATTTTTCTTTAATTAGAAAGTACATAGAAATACCTAAATTTCAGTGTGGCAACAGTGCACAAACTGTGTGGCTGTGTATTAATATGGGGCATTTGTGGCTTAAATTCCCTCTTTAGGTATAGTTGTTGTGCCAAGTAACAATTCCTGTTACGCCGAATATCAGATCTCAAATAAAATTGAATAAATATGTGGGAGGGAAGGATTTCCCCCCAAAATGCAAAAGAAAAAAATTCGGCTTTTCTTTTTCTCACGTGTGCATGTAAGCAGTCGCATATAGCGGTTAAGTGTCAAGGTATAAACAATTATTTCTGATTTTTATTCGTGCCATTATCTATATCTCCAAGTTGATCAAGAAGAATATTTATCACTTGGAGCTTTGCTCGCCGTTCTCGGCGGACCTTTTCCACTCGGCATAGTCAAAGCCCAAATCCTCCAGCTTCCTTAGCTCATGTCTGCGATCTCCCACAGCACGGCTGGCAAGTTTGATCTTGGGCACCCGCTCGCGGATCCACCTCTTCTCCTCATCCCAGTATGGTGGGGTTTTCCCAGCTCCGTCGTTCTCCAGACCTAGCTCGGGGGCCTTGGTAGCGGATGCACTCAAGTTGTAGAGACGGTTCACATAGTCGACGTCTTCACCGGTAGCCATGGTGTGGATGGCCTTGCCTCCGCCTTTAATGTTGTGGATGTTCTCGATCCAAGCATCCATCTCCGCCTTGGGGGGTGGCGCCAAACGTCCAGACCAGATGCGGCCAACGACGGAGCTCTGAGCCTCGGAGACGGGGAGAGGCACGATTCGCTGAGGAATGCTGAGGAATGCCAGAGTCGGGTCGGCAGTGTAGAGAATGTGTTCCCAAAGGTGGTCTGCGTAGTTGCCATTGGGGACTACGATGGAGGGCTTCAGACCCTTGAGGAAAGGGTATGAATAGTGGAAGCCGGTACAAAAGACAATGGAGTCAATATCCGATTCGATGCGGCCATTGGCAAATCGAACGGCGCGCTTCTCTGGGAGAAACTCGACAATCTCCGGGACAAAGTCAGCCCAGGGAAGCTCCTCTGGGGGCTGGACTGCCTGTGGCTTCTCCTTTTCTGACACAAAGACGGGGAGCTTTGCGACCTTTGATAGTTGAGCACTGATGTCAACCCCAGAGGCTGAGTTGCCCACAACAATGACTCTCTTGCAGCTCGTCAGCATGAACCGGTGCAGACTCAGGAGGTTTTTTTTTTTTTCATACCTTGTCCTTGTAGTCATCAGGGCGGCGGTAAAACTTGGAGTGTGACACAGTTCCGGGGAAGGCCTTGTCAAACTCGACAAGACCGGGGATTCTGGGGATAAAGGGATCATTATAGTGGCCGCTCGCAACCACGACAGCGTCAAACTCAGCCTTGGTAGCCTTGTTCTCCTTCAAATCAAGCACCTCGACCTGCCATGGCGCGTCTGACTGCGAGGCGGGCTTCTCTACGCTGACGACTTGCGACTGGTAGGAAATGTAAGGGGTCAACTCTTGGGCATAGTCCTTGAGATACTGCAGGACAGCAGTGTGGCGAGGAAAGAGGGAGGAACCCTGAGGAAACTCGGTGTCAGAGTATCGCATGAGCGAGTGAGGGATGTTTGTCTCGAGCAAGTCATATATGGGCGCCACGAAATCGATCTGGGCACCATCCTGAGACCGCACAACCTGGTCTGGGATGGAGGTTGGCTTGGTTCGAGGAACTGTGAAGCCCTGCTCCCGGGCCAACGGAGTGTAGTTCCACACACCACCGGGAGTAGCACGCTGCTCAAAAAGCTGGATCTTTGAGAACTTCTTCTCGGCCAAAAAGTACCTTCGGTGATTGGACACATGTTAGAAGAGCTCAGAGGGCCCCAAGGCTTTCAAGACTGGCAGAGACATACTTTGCGGCAGCCAAGCCACTGGGGCCAGCGCCGATGATGGCAACGCGAGCCACCTTGAGTTTATCTGCGAGAGCCATTGAACCGTTCTGTTTCTCCTTTGGCAGTTATTGCAATATTGGGGGGATGGTATCCTCGATAGCGGGTAAGTTAGTTTATTGCCGCAGGAAGAGAGCGATTGCGCAATTCGAGGCTAAATAGGGACCTGCGAGGAAACCAATTATTAATATCTTGGCTACTGGCAAGTTACAAGAGTCACAAGGCAAGCGCCTAGCCGATAGATTCCGCACAGGAGCCTCGTGGGCCGTTGTAGTCTGGAGGCGGCCAACTCCATCACCACGGATGGTCTGATTGGGCAGCGCCAATAGAAAGTGGTGTCCAGTTGAGGCAATAATTATCGGGTCGCGCGGTGACCGGCCCCAACCCAGCTTGGGCCATGGGTTTACGATCGGCTGGAGCCCGAAATACGTGATGATTGCCTAATTGGAACCTGTGCGAACCTTTCTTGGCAATTTCGACATCTTGGCTTGGCACACTCTTTTTTGAAGCCTTTCTTCTACAACTTTACACGAGAAAACGACAGGACGTCAACCAAGACGACGTAGAAGAATACCAGAAAAAAAGCTGTCATGTCTCTGAAAACTCTAAAACTCGACTAATGACTTACAAGGATCCAACGGCGGCCGTTAGTCGGGCATAAGAGAGACCAAAAAAAAAAGTCAATATGACCACCAGTCGGCTCCATGGTCCTGTCGGGTGCGAGCACGCAATCAGATCCACTCAAACAGACATTTCACGGAGCCGCATCTCGGCCACGCTGTGATGTGGAAAGTCAATGGCTCGTACGCGCCATCGTCAACCGCGCTGGACCAGTAGTGTTTGCTTTTTTTCCTGCATTTCTCCTCCATCGCCATCCCTCCCTTTGCCCTGCCGCACGCGCCCGCAACACGCCCGCACAGGGAACGGGCCCTTATCTCGGTTTCTATTTCTCCCTCTCACTGTTCCCCGGCGGGTCTGTTTTTGCATGTTCCACCAGCCTCTCCGATCCCGTATGGCATCCGGTGCACATTGGGCCCCAAGGGTGGTAACACCTACGCGTGTTGAGAGTTGAGAGAGCCCCATCTGTAGCCCAAAATGGCATCTGACATGAAGGCATCGATCCACCGCTTCCGGCTGCGGAGGGTGTCGCCGTCTCCACGGGACGCCGGTCGGGCCCGCTCCGCTTCGCCTCCTCAGGCGCCGTCTCCTGATCAGAACCAGAGGCAAAAACAGAGGCAGACGTTGCGAGACCGAGACGCCCTACCGCAGACGTCCCGCGGCGCCCTGCCCCCGGCCTGCGACCGCTGTCGCAGCTTCAAGAAGAGGTGCAGTCGGACGTATCCCGCTTGCTCGCTCTGCGCCAACGCCGGTCAGCGCTGCTCCTACTCCAACCCCGTCGCCAGCGCTGAAGCCCAGGCCCACCAGCTGAAGTCCCGTCTGCAGTGGCTCAGCCAATACGTCGACGAGAACCTGCTTCCGCCCGGCCGGCTTAGCGGCATCGACGCTGTCGAGACCGGAGCCGACCTGTCGTCATTGCTCGGCCCCGGCCTCCGCGGGCTGCCCCTCACAGCCCCAGCCGTCGCCGCCCCCTCTTCCACTCCGTTATCGCGGCCGCCAGGCCCTGCAACGCCTCCCTCTGAGCTGAATCAAGCCCGCGATGCGGCTGCATCCCTTGGCTTTATTACCGGGCGGGAGCCACCCATGGATGTTGATAAGCAAACCACAGAAGACAAGGATCCAGGCAGTGTGAGGACTGCCAGTAGCAACCTCTCCTATCCAGACTCAGGAGAGCGTCAAACCCTCCCCCCGGACATTCCTGCATCACGCTTCGTGGACGCATACTTTCGCCATGTCAATCGGGCGTATCCCTTTGTGGACCAGGCCAAGATGCGGCGAGACTTGGAGTCACTGGGAGATGTCTCACGTCTCAGCAGAGACCCTTCCGCCACTTTGCTATACCTCATCATGGCCATCGGGTGCACAACACTAGAGCGTGCCGGTCAAGTTCCCCGCGGAACGGGGGAACGGTTCGACGTAGCATACCCAAACATAATACAGGAGTGCCTGTGTCACGAGAGCATCGAGTCGGTTCAGGTCCTCGTGTTGCTGGGGCTCTACTCGCTCTTTGACCCGGGGGCCATATCGGCCTACTCTATTGTAGGCATTGCAGCACGGCAGGCTATGGTCATTGGCCTTACGCGGCCGTCGCCAGAGGAGCAGATGGCACCGGCCGAGAAGGAGCTGCGGCATCGGCTTTTTTGGAGCATCTTTGTCTTGGATCGCATGATGGCCGGCTCGCAAGGCCTCCCCGTAGCGCTGACTGATGAGCAGGCAAACGTCCCGCTCCCCGGTCTAACCTTGGACGAGTTTGCGAGTTCGGATCGGGCAGTTTACGCTCGAAACCTGCAGACCAGTCGGCATGTGATTCAACTACGGCAGTTGGAAGACCGAATCATGCAGAGCGTCCACCTTCGAAAGCAGGTTGACGCCGTGGCGCTGGCACCGTCGGATAAACGGATCATCCTCAGCACACTTCGAGCCGAAATCGAAGACTGGTATAGCAACGGGTGTCTCATGTCACCCATGGAGGCAGACAATGTGCCCATTCACAGCAGCGTCACATGGCTCAGCGCGCAGTACTACCACCTCCTTGTTATTGCTTATTACCCCAACCACTTTAACAGCACAGCTTCCGCAGTGACGAGGCCAGAGTTTCTCGAGTTTGCCAGAAAGCAGCTTCAGGCAAACTCTGTCCTGCTCCAGCAGCGTCAGCTCCCTCTCAACCGAGTAACTCTGTGCCGATTGCTCCCCGTGTGCCTAGTTTTGATGCATGACTTTGTAGCAACGAGTAGTTCGGCAGGTTGGGAATGCCAGGCCGCGGCTCCCTTTACCGCCCGGGACGAAGTGGCCATTCTCATTTCCGTCTTTGAGGCGTTCCCCACAGGTTGGACGGCTCCTCACGAAGCCGCGCAAATGCTGCAGCAATTCGCAGCCATTGCAACTGGTGGAGTGTCAGGTTTCTATACCAACCCGGGCGTATTTCCCCTGCCCAGCGGCGGTGCCGCAGGAGGAGGGCCATCCTCCAAAAAGGAGAGCGCCGAGGCAGCGCTGAAACCATGCATCTCGCGGTTCAGTGCCTTGGTGCAGCAGGTCCTGGGCACGGCAACTTGTTTTCAGTATGTCCTGTATCCCCCGGAGCCGAGAGAAGTAGAACGCGCGAGCGCCCAGTTTCATGTTGCGGTTCAGCAGACACCGGCAAATGCCGTGTTTTTCAATGGAGCAGACATGACAGCGGTCGGCGATGTGCCTGATGCTAACGTACTTGGGTATGGCTGGGGAGGTTGGGATCTCGACTTTTTATAGCATATCTGATTTTTTTTTTTTTTTGGTTCTCATTGACTTTTGATCTATCTACCAAAAGAGAGGCTTACAAGGTGTTGTTGGTTTGTTGGACCCGACGAGTTTCTGTGCGGTGTTGAGAGTTTCCATTTTTGCAAGTGTATATAGGCCGAAAATGGTGGCACTACTTGTCCCGAAGTTGGTTACATTCTAGTTAAATAAATGAAGTCATTGAACCGAGGCCGTTAGACGGCGAATACTTTAGATCGGCTGCAGCTATCTTCCAGTTCCGGTTAGGCAGCACTCACTCTCCACTGGGCCCAGATGCAGCAGCAGCTGTTTGGCTTACAATTTCTCGACTGGACAAACGTCTTGTCTCGAAACATCAACATGTCGTCATCCGAATCTGCGCGTGATGATGGCAGCTCTCAGCAGCAGCCAAGGCCAGGCAACGTGCCACCACTCCATCTATGGATCAATGCGCGCAGCCCGCCAGACTATTTTGAAAACATGGTGGCAGACTTTAGACCGGAGCCGCACTCTGCCGCCGAGCCCACTCCGGGTCGCTGGCGAATAGGCAGCAAAGAGACCAGGAGACTTGTTATCGTTGGCGATGTCCACGGCCACTTAGCCGAGCTGCAGAAGTTGCTGCAGGACATCAACTTTGATAAGGACGCCGGGGACCATCTTATCTTAGTCGGCGACTTGGTCAACAAAGGGCCCGACAGCGCCGGGGTTGTGCAGTTTGCCATGGAGAATGGTGTCTACGCTGTTCTGGGCAACAATGACGAGCGCGCTGTCCTGGCAGCCCGGTTCATGGAGAAGGGCCAGGCAGAGGGTGTTGGAGTTGGTGTCGGTGTTAATGAGTCAGGAGAGCTAAAAGCTATTCAAGATACG
Organism: Calonectria pseudoreteaudii; assembly: GCA_001879505.1. Lineage (NCBI taxonomy): Eukaryota > Fungi > Ascomycota > Sordariomycetes > Hypocreales > Nectriaceae > Calonectria > Calonectria pseudoreteaudii. The sequence goes on from KV875228.1 coordinate 2,740,541, forward strand.
GAACAGTCACAGCCCACGGCCAGCCATGTCATACTCCCTAATCTTGTCGAGAAAGATTACCGAACGGCAGCCACTCTGACAAAGGATCAACTCTCGTGGCTATCGTCCCTTCCATTGATACTGCGTATAGGGTCGTTCGCCAATGCTACTGAGGCCCCTTGGAACTCAGGGTCGGTAATTGTTGTGCACGCCGGTCTGGTCCCAGGCTTGCCCCTAGAGGAACATGATCCATGGGCGGTTATGAACATGCGCAGCTTGGTGTACCCCGACGACGACAAGGAAAAGGAGCATATCCGCATGGCCATCATCAAGGCGGGACGGGATCGAGTTCGGGGGCGCACGTCAAACCGCCCCATCACCGACGAGGAAGTCGATGCAGAGCTCAAACAGCTCGGGACTTCTGAGCAAGCCAGTTCCGACGACCGGACCATACCGATCGAGCGCAACGAGGGCGACCCTTGGAGCGTCGCCTGGAACCGCAGGCAGAACTTGCTGCAAAACCCCGGGGACCGCGCCGTGGTTGTGTACGGCCACGATGCTGGTGGCGGGCTGAGGATCGAGCCAAACGTGGAGGTGAGGGAGAGCCTCAGGGAGGACGCCAAGGTGACTCAGGGGCTGAGGTATGCGTTTGGCTTGGACTCGGGGTGTGTTTACGGGCGACAACTTACCGCGCTGGTTGTCGAAGAGAAGCATGGGGGCGGTGGCGTTGCTCATCGGATTGTGCAGGTCGATTATATCAAACCGGATACAAAAGAGGGCGAAGAAAAATAGATTGTTTAGATTGGCGCACAGCAACCATCTTGAACCCGATTTATACGGCACTCATTGAACCATTTCAAATACAGCCAGTCCACCACGCAAATTAAAAGCGTACAAGCGTTGGTATAAAATTTGCCAAATGATTGGCTTGGTATTTGCATCTATTGGGACAGACGCTCACAAACGAAAACGAATCCCCGCCATGTTATTCTCACTTTGACCTACGAACACTCCTCCACTCGAAAGCGAACCCCGTACTTGCCTCATTTTGTCCTACTATCTGCGACCAGCAGCTCCATGATGGGCCCGGTAATGCCCTTGTCCAAATCAAGAGCGAGCAGCGCGCCGAGTTTCACCTGGATGGGCTGCGAGCCTGTCACGATGTCGTAGATGCGGTCCTTCATGTGGTACTCCATCTGGAAAGCCAGCAGTAGGTCTTGAATCCTCTCGGTGTGGTCCACGACGCTGAGCTGGGGGTCGGGGCCGATGCTGATGGCGATGGGGCCGACGGCGTCTCTGGGAAGCTGCACGACCGTCCCGGGGAACAAATCGTTGCTGTCTGCGACGGCAACTCCCTCCGGGTCAATTGCGACACCGCGCGCTGTCACGGTGATGTCTAGCTCCTCATCTAACACGGAGAGGAACCGGAAACTCCACCGCCGGCCTGTGACATTGTCTACCTTGAGCGTTCCCGATGCTTGATCCCAGTTAATTTGCGTCAGGCGCTCGAAGTCGGCCGGGTTTGCTTCTGGTCCGACCGCCGGTGCATCTATATCATCCCGCGTGTCCTCGATCAAGGTAAAATTCCCGTCACGGCCGACAACTATTATGATCTCCAACGACTCCGGATTGAATGCTCCGTTGCTGGGCTCTTCTGCTGCTTCCATGGGAATAATTGCACCTTCCGGAGCCAGCACAGGTATGGCTTGAAGGGTGCGCCATAGCTGCATTTCGCGGCCGCCATCGTACACTATGCCATTGAACAAGTCGACGTATCGGGCCGGTGACGGCGGCAACCAAACATGGACTGTCGCGTGCCCGGTCCTCAGATCCCGGGGCTGCACAATAGGAGCAACCAGCAGAGAAGGGCCAAAGTAGTACTGGTTGGGGTATCTGTAAGCCTCGTCCAGCATGGGGAATTCCCAGTAAAGCGGCTTTATTGGCGGCTCATCCTGACGAGCAAAGTTTGCATTGATAGTGTCGAGGTAAGGCAGCATGCCGTGCCGGAACTGCATGAAATAGGTCATAGACTGCTCCGCGTCCGCGCGGTATTTCCAGGGTTCTTTTGAAGACCAGAAACTGTTTGACGAGTGCAGACGCATGATGGGAGAGAAAACACCAAGCTGCACCCAGCGAGTCGCAAGTTCGTCATCGCGAAAGGTGGAAATATGTCCACCAATGTCGTGGCTCCACCAGCCATAACCAATATTGGATGCTGTTGCAGTGAACTCAGGCTGGAACGCCAACGACTCCCACGAAATAAAGACGTCTCCTGAGAAACCAATGGGGTAGCGATGGCTTCCAGGACCGGCATAACGAGAGAAGGCCAGAGCTCCGCGATCGCCCAAGACCTCCTTGTGGTCCAGGTACTGGAAGTGGTTCAGCAGCCAGAGAGGATCGATGCCAGGGATCCGGCAGAAGGGGCCCTGCTGCCAATCAATCCACCAGAAATCGCAGCCCTGCTTCTCGACGCTGCGGTGCAGGATTTTGAAGTAGGCATCCATGAACTTGGGGCTCGTGGGGTCGAAGTGTATGGGAGCCTTCTTAGTTGTGTCATGGCCCAGGAACTTGGCCATGTCCTCGTACTGGTCTTCGTGGTGGTGAATGCCGCCATGGGGGTGATCATTGAGCGTCACTTTGAGATTTCTCTTATGCAGTTCATCTGTAAACTGGACGGGGTCCGGGAAGAGCTTCTTGTCCCAGGTGTAGCCCGTCCACCCGGCATGCGGAACACGCTCGTCGCTGACAAGGTGCCAGTCCATGTCAATCACGGCGACAGACAGCGGAATCTGCTTGTCTTGAAACTCATCCACCAAGGCCAGATACGAATCGGCAGTGTACTTGTGGTACCGGCTCCACCAGTTTCCGAGCGCCCACCGGGGAAGCTTGGGCGTGTGTCCGGATACGGCAAAAAACGCCTTCATCGCCGCCTTGTAGTCACGTCCGTAGGAAAAAATGTACCCGTCAACACGATCACCCCCCCTTCGAGGCGCTACAAACCCGGTTCCGTCGAACAGCATGCTCTCGCTGTCGTCAATTACAGAATAGCCAGCCTTGGACAGCACACCCAGGCCCATGTCACAGCGGCCGTCGATGTTGTCTAACGTCCTTACCGTTCCGCCCAGGTTCTCGTTGGGCGTCTCGCCGTAGCGCCACTCGGCGCCCCATAGGGTGGTCTTGCTCTTGAACTCAACATGGAAGCCGTTGGGGCTGAAGCGCTTCTTGTCATAGATCAGATGGAGATTGGGCGTGACAATTTCGAGCGTGTCCTCGGTCTCAGTGACCTGGGGCTTCGGGCGCTCGGGAAAGTTGCGGTTGATGGCAAAGGTGGATGCGCGGTCCTCGAAGACCCCGTCGTGCGCCCACTCGTACCGCAGGACAACATGGTTGACGACTGTGAAGCGATAGTTGGGACCCAAAATTACGGCGTCGGCATCGGCAACCGGCTGGGTCGGGAAGTTGTACGAGGGCATGTCGGGGATTGGCTGGGCAAGTCGCCTGCGCCCCGGGAAAATGGTTGAAGGGTTACGCGATGCAATGCAGGCCCGAGACGAACCGTGTGTGGGGGGGGGGAGTTATATGTATGTGCCTGTATCGCTGCGCGAACCTAGGTTGCAATGAGGGGTTTGCAAACGGCCGAGTAGCTCCGAGGAATGCACGTGTGGCCTCGTATCATGACAACGCAACGTGAGCATCATCCCATGAGGTATGCGAGCTCTCCGCCACGCTTTGACGCTCACACACCGCTTGGCCACAACTAGCCCGTCTCGAAACCAGCTAGGGAAACGAGGTTGAACGGCACCCTCAGAGAAACGGCGACGATTCAATTCAGAACAGGAATTTTCAATTCTGCTCAACTCAGTAAATTGCTATCTGAAATATGTTGTATCTTTTTTTTTTTTTCCTCCCATCACATTTACTCTGGTGCATACATTCAGCAATTACAACACGCGAGTGGCCACCGTATTCTTTACATCGCTTATGCAACGTTCAATGCAGCAATCAAACACCCTCATCGCATCATCGCTGATTTCCTTGCACTTTTCGCTATTTGATTGACCTATTGATCCGCCTATATCAGCCAATGTACAAACCCGGTCGTGTGAGTTGGATACACATCCCTTGACCAATCCGTAGAGAATTCAACCTGCAACCCATATGCCATACAGCAAGTCTCCAAGTGTATGAATCGTCACTTCCACTTGATCGCGACCAAAAATATTGACCGAGGTGAACATTTGCTTATATACTCCTAATAACCATGCTCACGTATGAAGGTTGCGTGCATATAGGTAAGTGACTGGACCAACCAACCAGCCAGAATAGGCGACGAACACGAAGCGGGTCCTGTATAGCTTCCGGCTCTGTCTATTCGACATGCGCCATCGAATACTTTTGCTGCAAGAAAAAAAGATGCTCCCCAAATCACGGTGCAATTCCCTTTCGTTGATACTTGTTTGATGAGCAAGAGCTCACTGACGGTGATACCTCCAACGGTAAGGAAAACTTACCACGGGCAAGCCGCATGAGCGAATCCATGGAAAATACATTATTGCCTATGCTTACCGGCCATTTATTCATCCGTCTACATCGAGACCTCATTTCAGCGCTTGCCAGCCTGATTCACGAATTAGAAATCCACAAACACGATCTTCCGTAATGATTAATCTAGCTTTATGAAGTCATATCGATTTTCCTTTATTAAAAAAAAGTGTCTTTGAAGCTTGGTGAATGACTCACTAATTGCTTCTAGAAATATCTTAGCTGGCTTCGTTCATCCAAAGATCGGAAATGTGCGTCGCAAACACTCCAGTCTGTCTTTTTCGGTAAAACAATAATCAATACATTTTTTTTCTTTACCATTTGCCATCCATGGCGCATCACCAGCAAGAAAGACTCCGGGAGATCATGGCTGGCGGTTGCAGGACGATGAGGAAACAAGTCAATTAGAGTGATATCACTTCAGCGCTTGATACCACACCAATACGACACGCTGATTCCAAAGATGACTTAGGCTATTGTGTTCCCACCATTTGAATGTCTACCCCACTGCATGATCCGGAAATCATATCGCGGTCCAGGCTTGCACTTGCATAGGCCAATCTGTCGAGAACGAGATGACCCGCCCATCAAGCTCACAAGAAGATTGAGCAATTCGCAGACAAAAAGGATCTAGTTTTGTAGGTTTTTTTTGGTCCACTCATTATCCATTCTACTGGTAAAAGAGGCAGTGCAGATGCCATCTTTACATGGTTGATTTCTCGTGTCATTTTAAGGGTGAGATGAGATGAGCTTTAAATAGGTTCACGGGGAAAATGTACCAAAATAGTGCTTTTCATGTGATCGTTTGCTTATACTAATCAACGGAATTTTGCAGGTTAATAAACGAATATGAATGTCCAAGTAGGTAGTCTGTGGCGATGCACACAACCAGCACCGAATCTAGTGCGAACACAGGTGAGTGCTATGCCTCACGCCGGAATTCATCAGATTAACATAACCATGTATTAATTCGAGGGAATGCAGAGGTTTTGAAATTTCGGGAGGCTTTCTCGGTTTTCTCATTTGACTCATCACTGATGACAGCTCGAAAATGGCTCCCTCCGGCGACGCTCAACACTCAACATCAAACATGGTTTCCGACACAGCGCGACTGGGACAGGCTCATGACGGGAAACCAGGTTACACCCGTCAAATTAATATCAAGATCTCCATAACTGAATAACACTATCCCATCGCATCCTTGACTTGGGTGCCGGATCACGTCACGGGCGCAAATCAATTCATATCTGCTAAATGGGTGCACAGCTCTGTTGTTGCCCCGGTGCTCCCTCCTTTTGTCATATTCTTGGAGGGGACCTATGACGCAAATCTAGGCACTGACCGAGCTACTTAACTTAAAGTGAGCAGGTGTCAGGTTTAAACAGTTTTTACTATGCTAATCGGATTTGCAGCCCACACTGCAGTCGGTTCCGACTTGGATTTCCATCATTATTTGAGGGCATTACCAGCGGATATTGCATTTTAGATGAAAATATAGGAGCATAGCATGATAAAAAGGCCAGATCTTGGCAAACTGTTCCAAGGCGAGGCAAGTGTCATATCGTGGAGATGTGAGATACAGAATCTTATGCCAAGAATAAATAAATAAAGTAGAATAAAATAAACTTAGGGAACAATGTCAATACGGCCAGCAGTCCAAAAAAAAAAAAATACTACTCGTCAACGTCGTAAATATACACCGATTCGGTGCCGCCGAACCGCTCTGTTAAATCAACGCAAGACAGTAGACAGATAGACGTCATGTTTCATGCGATTTGCCCACTCTCACGGGCTCGGGATGACAGCCAGGGACAGTCCCTGGAGGGATTGCACACGTCGCCTTAGATCCGACGACACGCCTGCCAACCACAATAGCAACACGTGCGAATCCTCCTCAATTAGTCGTCTCATAGAAACGAGTGGACCACGCGCGATATGCGAAATCAGCCCTGAGGCACAAGGTTTTTGCCAAATCGTTGGCGCCAAGCTCCAAAGCTCTTTCGCATCAGCCCGCTGGCGGTGAAAGGGCGCGCTACGACCAAGCCAAAGACAAGCGGCGAGGGCGGGATTCATCAAGCATTTTTCGGCATTCTTATCGCGGCCATCGAGATCTCAGTCGACGGCAACACCCACCGGCGCGGTCACACGCGGCAGCCTCCCCACCACAGCTCCCACCACCACCACCACCACCACCACCACCACAGAGTGCATCACGCAACCGAAACAGGTTCGTGGTTCTGCGCAGAAGTGGCCTGATGGGTACGCAGTGCGCAATCGTAGAGATGACGTTCGCGAGTTGCAGCAATTTGTGCTGTACGAGGGATTGGCACTGGACATGTCCGTTCCGGGCTGACGTGCAGCTTGTTCCAGCAACACTATTAGGTCGCTATATTCGTCTCCGGAGATTTTTGCAGGGCACTGGCACACAGTGATACACATATATTACGTATTCCCCCGTACCTGCGCAGATCTAGTGGCATTCTCGCGCACAATGCGTGTTCCGCTGCATCAACGTAACAAGGAAGTGAGCAAATCGGCAGATGGCACCGGGGACCCCGGAGAAGTGAAAGGGATACGAGGAGCACCGCGTCTGCAGTGAGGGTCACATATGTCCAATGATGGTGTCGACGACCTGCAGCCAAGCGGCTCGCCTGGACAGACTGCCAACTGCCAACTGGCCAAGATATCCACGGCTTTGGGGGACAAGCAGAGTACGTCAACCCGGATTGTGCAGACATGCCCAAGTCAGCCAAGCCCGCTCCAAGCCAAATCCAAGCCATGGGCCGCCGCTTTGAGATTATTTTTTTGGAGACGGACAGCGCTAGCCCGCAACGGGGAATAGAGCTCCAAACTCACACATTGTCGTTTTGCTCTGCCCATGAATCAATCAATCAAGCAAGCCAAGGAAATATTCCCAAGTGGACGGCCGCTGGACCGGTCACGTTGGTGGCAGTCGTTTGTGGCGGGCGGGCTTGCGTGACAACGGCGGCCTCCTTGATGGTCCCAGGAAAGAGGATAAACCCGGACATGCTTCATGATCCTGCGACCATCTCTACTCCTGTCCCGAAGCGAGCCACAAGGCGAAGAAAAAAGAATGTAATAAACCAGATGAACGCCGCATCAGTCCATTGCCGTTATTAGAACTTGCGGCAATGCAACAAAGGCATGCCATGGCGCTTTTAGCGCCATCCGGCGGCCTGGGGATTGGTCGATGCCGTCATGGTGAGGGAGACTTTGGCGACTTTGGTTGAGCGGGAAACTGTGGCTGTACATGGCGGCATGCTGAGCCGAGCCCTGTTCAAGTGCTCATTCCGGTCCCACCCAGACAGCTGTTGGTAGCTGGTGATAGTGCCATGTACAACTTTATTCGTATTTGTGAGGCTGGGGCCTTAACAGGGAATACTCTTGGCAGAGCCTCCTCTCCGTCCCAAAGAGGTCGTGGCTGCACTGCCGCAAGCACAGAGCCCAGTGGTGTGGAGCTCCGGCGACGTGCTAAAAACAACACTTGTGTCGGCGGCCAGGAGGATCGTCATGGATGACCTTGGCTGCACCAACCACGGCTGTCCTGGTCCCACAGGTCCTACTGGTCCTACCGTTACTGGCGCTGTCCTGCTTCTCCATCAACGTCGCACCCACGCCGGAGGTAGTCAGACAGAGAGCCTGGGGCTGACTGAGATGCTTCTTCCGTGCAGTCGAAGTCAGACCTAGGCCGCCCACAGCACGAGTCCTGTCGTCCCGTCCACTGGCATTTGCTGCCTGTCCCTTGGGGGCAATTTGCTGGTCGCTGGCCCACCGGCTGTCTCCGCACCTCCCCCCCCCCCTCCTCCATCTCTCTCTCGCTCCCGAGGCTGAATCCGTCCTGGACAGCAGTTCGGTGGCTTGTGCCGCTGGCTTGGTCTGGGCTCGATTTGCGAAGGCAATAATGTGGTGGTGGTTGCGCGCCGCTGGGAGGCCTTGCATAACGCCTACCACGGGGCGCACATTGAAAAAGGGCCTCCCAGCCCCCAAACCACAGCCCTCGAGTTCATGCTGATGGCGCTGCTGACCAGTTCTGCTTCGCGTGTTTCTTCTGCCCTACTCAACCGGCGACACATCAAATGAAACTTGAACTCTTTTTCGCGGGGGATTTGCTCTACTCCTCGACCTCGCGTCCCGAACAGTTCCAAGCCACTGGCCCCAGAGTCTGAGACAAATTACCACTGACAGCCCGAGCTCTCCTCCCACTGGAACCCTTGGCAACCTCTGCGAGCACATTTTTAGTGGCCAGCCTCCGCTAGAAATTCAGGCTCTCCGTCCCGAGGTGCCCCAAGGTGCAGCGCTCTCCCACACGCTCCCGGACCCACACTAGCCCGCCACAGCTAGACCCCGGCCCTTTTTGTTGGCTGTTCCCTGTCACCCTCCTGCCATTTCTCCAAACCCGATCCTCTTGTCCAATCTGTTTCAGCGCCGCTCAACCAAAACCTATTCTCTGACATTACCTTTTTTTTTCCTCCTCTCGCCCCTAACTTTTCCCCTTCCTCCTCCTTCCATCCTCCACACCCCCCAAACGCCAGCCCGTATCGAATCGAATCCTTTCGCGCGCTTCATCGACTCCGCTCGTAATTGCGTCGCCGTCTCTCGTTTCCATCACTGCTCGCGACTTTTCCTTGTCCGTTTGTTCTATCTCTGGTTCGATTTTCCCCTCTGCGAACCCCTGCGGCTTTCCAACCCCAGCGACTGTCGACAGACACGCGTCCCTATTATACCACACCATACCGCGAGCTCCCTCGTTGTCGCCGCCTCCCATCGACCACAACCTCGCGGGCTCTATCCGTAGCCCTCCATCGACCTCTTAATACTCAACCAACCGTCCGTGACTCCCGGTAGGAGTTAACATATTGCCCAACCTGGCTACCCGACTCGAATCCCGAAAGTCGCTCCTGGGCACCGATACTGGCTATGGCTATGGCGGACACAACTACTCTCAGTCCTACGGCGATGGCGACCTGTCTCCAACCTATGACCAACCTCCCGTGCATCAGCCTGCGTTCCCAGACAACGCCCACGAGATAAATCCTGCTTACAACCAGGGCTATGCTTATCGAGAGGGTCTATCTGCCTCGGTTCCGGCTCCCAGCACTCATCATGACAGCATGGGCTTCCTCAAGAGCAGATGGCCAACCTCTTTCATGGGCGTGTCAGCGCTGCAAGCTGTTCTCTGCATCTGCTTCGAGGCGTACGTGACCATTTGCCCACTCTTCCAAGTTATGTTGCTAACTACCCTTCCAGTTACGTATTTGCCAAATTTCAGTCCAACCTTGGTGACACACGAAACAGGCCAAAGGTTCAGTCGCAGGCTCAGACTATCCCCACTTTCCTGACACTTTTTATCTTCGGTTTCCTTTACACCTTAATTGTAGTCTGGGATGCGCTGCGCCAGAAGAATACCATTCAAGTCATCGGAGTATGCTTCTCCAACCTCGCACTCATGGTGTACACTACCATCCAGATCGATCAGATTCAGGAAGCCATCACGATTCTCGGTCTCAACAACTCCCTGGATCCTGACATTACCGCCGCAAAGCTATGGACTGATATCAGGCCTTTCCTTATCGCCATTCCTGTCATCATCGCCTTGGCTACGGTGGGAATGGGTTTCATCTCGTGGAAGATTTACCAAGAATACGCATGGGACATCCTGAAGAACATTGGTGCCGACTACCGCATGAAGAAGCGCTTCCTGCACTACCAGGTATGAATACAACGTGCCAACTGCTGTCTGACAGTCACTAATGACCTCTAGATTTACATTGCTCTTCTCAAGTTTGATTTTTTCTTCTTCCTGGGTTTCATCATTCAGTTTGTGGTGGTTGTTGCCCAGAAGTCTGACCCCGAATTTGCGTTGACCATTGTCACCATCCCCATCACAATTCTCATTCTTCTCGGTGCCGCTTTCTTCACGCGCCGAGAGAACAAGATTGGCATGGCCTTCATTATCGTTCTCTATCTTGGTGGTCTCAGCTACTTCATCTTCAAGCTCGTCCGAATTTACCAGCCCGGGTACAAAGCATCCTACGAGGCTGTTCGAAAATCACTCACCGCGTTCGCTGTCATCACAATTCTTCTCATCATTCTCACCATCGTCAACGCTATCATCTGCATGGGCAACTTTGGGGCCGGCCTTAAGCCTCACCTCAACGCCAAGCGCAAGGTCGAGGAGAAGCCAGACCTTAACTCCATCAACTTGCAAGATGTGAAGCCCCAGATGCCCAGTCGCATGACGATCGACTAAGCCGGGCGCAAACTTGACTACATGCAAGTATCGTGTCATGATCGATGCGCTCCCCTCTATTGTATAAAGAAACGACTTTACGAAAGGAATAAAAAATTTTGCTTCAGACACCGGTCAAACAGGGCGGGCTCAGGATCGGTCGGTGACTAAATGGAAGAGGCGTGGACTGAGGCGAACCAAAGATATCCCCCTCCCACACTACCCATGTGGGAATTTGCTTAGTTATTTGACTTTGACATTTTCTTTGTATTTTCACTTGCTGGCGTTGAAGCAACTATCATTCCCTTGAATGAAGGGTGCAGGAGTTTTGGGCTTTCATTTTCTCCGGGATATAGGATTGGATAATGGGGGTTTCTCTTGAATAGAGGCAACCCCTCGGTCTGGAAACCCGCGAGGTTTTAGAAGCAATAGTGTTATCTAGTAAATGGCTTTAGCCCAGCTGTTTCATTAGTCCATTCTTGAATAAATGTTTGAAAAATGTTTCACCTTGCCTCCCTTGTCCCGTGTCAGTTGCAGTTGGCATGTTAGTAGACGAGATATAATCTTGATGTTGATCATGGTTTGATTACAGTGTGCGCTCAGAAGCCAATGCGGCCGCAGAAACACGTCGGTGGCATCTATCCGACCTATTCTACCCGGCTCCAAAGAGACATTTCCCAAGAAGAGTCACGCTTTGCTCCCGCTATCCTATTCTCCATCCCATGCCACATGTGAAAGAGGCAAACACACCAAACAAAATAACAAACCCACAACAAAAAAAATCCGCATGCCTAAAAAACGCCAGGTCCGAATGCTGCTAGTCCCACAGAGCAGCAGCCCAAAGATAACTGAACCGGGGTAAAAAAAAAAACAGTAAAAAAAAAAAAAGAAAAGGGGGAGGGAGGGGGCACAGCCCGTGGGGAGGCGGGGAGAGCGAAGCGCAAACCTAGAACTGGATTTTGACGGCATCCTTAAGGTGCCCTTCAGTAGGACAGTATGGACACTTGTACCGAGCGGCTTTTGTAATGTTCTGGAGGGATTCGCGGCAGATGACGTGACCACAGGGCAGCATCATGGCTGGGTTTTCTTGGGTAGTCTGCTCCTTGCTGACAGGGCACACAAAGATGGGGTGGTATATCATGGATTCCGGCAGCGGTGTCTCAAAAGCAAGTTCGTTTTCCGTAGTCCACTCCGTCTTCTTTTCGCGCATGTAAGTAGTGTACTTGATAAGCCGAGGGAGGGCAATGGAGCCAGCAGTGACAGCCATGTAGAGGGGTGACTCGGCGGAGAGGCCTAATAGAGAGCAAAATTCGCGGGTAAAAGACATGGCAACATCATCAAAGGCCGAGTCAATCTCGAAGATATGACGGTAGGGCGAGGCAGCGAGATTTGGCGCGTAGACCATGGCGGCGCAGAGCTGCTGGATCTCGCGAAGATGGCGTGCTTGGAAGCGGGCAAAGTGTGCACGGGCATAAGCCAGGGCACCAAGGGGGCCGTTGTGAGCGTTGTCAGGCAATCCATTAACACTTGGACCCTTGAAGAGCCAAACAAACTGAAGTTTGCTGAGCTCAAATTCCAGGGTGCTACCTTTGGCGTCAAGCTGGGGGCTGTTCAAGCGCGCCCATTCGATGGCAGGTACCAGGTTCCGGTCTTTGAGCTGAGAGAGGATGCTATACATCTCGGCAAATTTGTGCTGCAAATCCTCAGAGTGCAAATTCCCCATGTCAGCATCTTGGTCATCCTCTTCGTCGTCGTCGTTGTCCATATCATCATCACCGTCCTCGTCCGTTCGGGAGGGGGCATGAGCGACTCGCTGGGGCGGGTGATCGTGGGCTTCGTTCAGAAATGTCGATGCAACAGAGAAGTGTCCTTCGCGCAGGAGATGCATAGCAATGGCTCTGTTGATTAGATTCGGGTGGTCAGCCATGGCATCAGTCTCCATCGGAAGCTCTCGGTGAGGAAGCGCCTAGACTGAGTCAGCGATGAGTTCAGAACATCAAAGCGAGGACGGCAGCGAACCTTGTCTAAAGCCTTTCCAAACCCTTTCTGTGCCTTCGTGACCTCCTTTAGGTCTTGTGTGATGGCATCGAAGCGGGCCTTAACCGGGTTCTGCAGGGTTGTCATGGCCATGCCGATTCGGTGAGCATCGGCATCTGGACGGGAAGTTAGTTAATGGTGGGTTTGGGTAAAGAGGGATGGCGGGAACGAACCGGCAGCGACTTGCTCCCGAGTCGCTGTCAGTAAATCAATGATCCCATCGACATCTTCAATCGCAGAGTTGAGGTTGGATTTTCTCATGCGAGCCAACTCGGCCATCAGAGGCCCAAACGGCGAAACATGGTCATCGGATCCAGCCATGGTTTCGAGTGAGAGATCCAAGTTCAGGCGGCCGACGAAGCTCGCGTTATAGGCGGTTCACTATGTCGGATGGCGCAATCGTATATGTCAGATCGTTGGTTGGCGCTTCGGCCCTCGGGAAAACGTTTGGCGGACGTGAAATGGCTCGTTATTGACGTCGTCTGAGGTCCGAGTGACGGACCAAGCTGGCTATGGACGATCATGATAGCGCTGGGGCAGTATCGATAACCGCTGGAAATTATGCTTTTAAGCGGGTTGGTTTTCCCCGCTCTGGATGCACAATTGCTGCTAATGTGCAGTCGGATAGCTGGCCGACGGCGACAGGGGCGGTCGGAGTATCAGTTTGGACAGGGCATCGTAATCAATGACGATGGGAATCATCCAAGAGAAAGTGCAATCGCCGGATAGCCTTCTCGATGTATCATAGGCCCTCCAAAGCCTTGTCAGCCCTCTTTCAACGGCACGAACAGAACCCACCCCCAGAGTTTTGTGCCTGCAACTCAGGCTGGTGGTGGGGACATGGACCGAGTTAGTGCCCCGCAGCCAGCCGGCCATATGCATGCGTTCGCCCACCCAGCGCATTGTGCAAGCTATTGCATCACATGCGAGCTTCGCCGTCCAGCTGTGTCAGCCTGCAGCACAAATCCGTCGCAACCCTTCGAGCCTCATCCCAGATCAACTTCTCCCGAGGCTGGACGGGCGAGAATGTAGCTCGACTCCGACCACACCAGCTTCAGGCCTCGTTACCGACGCCATGGCCTTCCTATTCCCACCGCCTGATTCGCGAATCCACCGCTACGACGACGACTTTGTTTCGTCCGTCACCAGGGGCTCCGTCCAGCGAACCACGCGAGCCAACCCTTCCGACACTTCGAACGTCCCAGGATCCTCTGAACTCCAGCAAGCGGGCCAATCTTACGATGGGAGCGCCGAGGCAGCGCCCTCGCTCCAGCAGCTGCCTCCGGTGCAGCGGAAGAACCTCGTTTTTGCTGACCCGTTCGCATTCAGGTGCGTCGCGACCCTTACCGCCCCCAGCCGCCCCATCGGAAGACAAGCCACATGCTAATAGCAACCGCAGGTACCTAGAAGACGACAGCTGCGTCAAAGTCATCGAGCGTCGCGCTGTGCTACGCGGCTACGAATCCTACCTGGTTGAACAATGGGCGTGCTCGAGGCAATCCCCGACCCTGGTCGTGACAACATACACAGGTGATCAGAAGCATTCAATTCTGGTTGGCGTTCTTTCCGTTCCGGCGGACGCCACCCTTTGGCCCATCAAACTCCGCTTCTACTTCAAGGCTATCCAGAAATTCCATGCGCGACCCAAAGAAACAACTCTGGGGGAGCTCATGGTGACCAACTTAAGCAGTTTTCCCTCAGCCCTCACAGTCATTCTGGTCCCCGATGGCGACATTCGAAAGTACCGGCAAACCTTCATCGTGAACGAAGATTTAAAGAGGCTGGGCTGCTCCGGTCGATCAGGAATGACACTCAATGATCCAACCGAGGCAACCCAAGCCAAGTTTCAGCAGCTGTACAAAACCAGCGATCGTGTTTCGGTGTCTCAGGCGGTTATTGAGCTGATTAAACTGTGTCAAGTTGCCCTGTACATGTTCGAAAAATTAGATCATGAGTACATCGACGGGCTACTCTGTGACATGACTGAGACAGCAATCAACAATTGGTGGATCGAGGTCGGTGCTGAGCACTACAACTTCGAGCCAACTGATGGCATTCTCGGCCCGTCTACCGTCTCTGCGCTTCTCGGCATGCTAATGGGAGCGCGAAACCGTCTCCATTGGTATGGCGCGCCCGTCTCCAAGGATGTTTTTGATATTGAAAACACGAAACGCGGTATTGGTCACTTCCAAAAATCGCAAAAGCTTGAAAAGACACGGCGGCTGGATCGCCAAACACTAATAAAGCTTTACAATGCTTCTGCAAAGGCCGCTGTGGGAGAGAGTTGGGGTGTGCAACGAGCTGTCAAGTCGACCGTCACTGAAATCGGCGGCAAGAGGGGCGAGCTCGTCATGGGAATAGTGTCTGGAAAGGACAAAGGCGGGTTGGCAGATATCGAAACCCCAGATATCGACAAGTTTGTCGGCCTGGTATACGGCGAGCGGCCCAAGTGGCTTTGGCATGGCAAACCACGCAGAACCGTCGCCGAAATACCTGACCGAACACCAGAACTAAGCACTGCTCTGGTCTGGAAGGATGAACCTCCAGTCAGCAATGCCAAACTACTCAACCCAATAATACTGCCCGAGGAAGACCAGGAGGTCAAGCCACCTGAGGACTCGCCGGACATCTATTCTGCGTTACCCCCTGGCTCCGCCATTAGCGTCACCAAGGCTCCGGGCGAAAAGGATGCTTTACCAAAAACTGTATTTAAAAGCGTTGCGGGTAAAATGAACGATGCTCGTTCTGGTTTGGGGCGCATCAAAGACGCGGTAGGCGGTGGTTTGCGAGGGCACAACACCCGACCGTCCATATCTACCAAAGAGGACTTTTCAGACATCGTAGGTCCCAATACGGCCGCGCCGAACCCTACTTCTTACGCAACTGCTCCGCCGGCAGTGGGAATAAATCGGGCTTTTACCTGGAAGAACAAGCCTGAGGAGTACCTCGCTGCCATGAGAAGAGGAGATACGGATGCCATTTCAGGTCTTCCACAGACAAATCATTTTGCATCAACATCCACTGTCGACTTCAAGCCAGCGAGTGCCCCAGACTCCGAAACACAAAGAAAGAGTGAACAGGAAGGAGTTTTGAGTGACATTGGCGCTGATGTGCGCAAGGGTGTTTTATCGAAAGCTCCTTCTGCTGTAGGTTCTTTAGCCGATGAATCTGACTTCAGAGGGCCAGTGTCAGCAGCAGAAGCCAAGGCCAAATTGGCACGGGTAGGGTTGTTCCGGAGACACAGTGTAGAGTTCGCCGAATCGCCAAGAAAACGTTCCTTGAACGAGAACCGCTGGCCGCGAAGAATGTCGTTTGGAGATGGCGAAGAAGCAGTGTTGTCTTGGGAGCCCATCATTGACATCACCGACGACGCTGCTGATATTGCAACCCTTGAGGCGTATGCCCAACTTGCTCGTCATTTCAACGATGGGATCGATGCCATCAAAAATGATATTGAGCCATGGGTTTCAGAGAAGCTCAAGGATGTGGAGCTACTCGATGAGCGGTACGGCCGAGACAAGGAGGAGCTCCAAGCCATGTATGAGCAACTCAACGAAGCCTGTCAACGTCTTCGTGTCAGTGCAGATGAGGTGCTTGCAGAGGAGCGAGCTCACTTCACCGAAGGCCTCAAGGAGGTAGAGGTGCTCGTTGCCAGGCTCGACTATGAAATCAACGCCCTGCTACAGAAGGTTGTAGATGTGGAAGACGGCATCGTGACATTTGAGCGTCAAGTAGAGGACATGGAGGAGCGTGCTGATGCACTAAAAATCCAACTCGAGAAGGAAGGATGGCTGCATTGGATCTTCAGGTCCATCACGGGCATCGGGACAGGACCTGACATCACACGTTCGACGCCATGATGGGACGCCATGATGGCGTCTGTTTGGGGACATTATGGGGGCGGCGAGGAGTATTGTGTTTTGGACCAAGCACATTGTTTTTATTCGCGACTCCGGCATCGGATACCATGGATGGCGTTCTTCAATGCAGTGTTGACAACACGTATAGTAGAGGTGTTTATTTGTTTCTTCTTTCTTTCAGATATGGGTCATGGCGTTGATCCGCATACCAACTAGTTTTACAGCCCGTCATCTATTGTCTCCATATCCCATTGATGCAAGTTCGTGATTTCTCCAAACCCAAGCATCCATTTCATACTCATACAATGTTTTCTTGTGTCATTTCTTGGACGATAATCCTGCTCAACATATGATCGAGCTTCCCACATACATCTTCTCATTGTCCCTCCCTCATCGACTTATTCCGGTTAGAAGAGACCGCCACCAGACTTGCCTCCGGCACCCATGGCCTGGCCTTGCTGCTGCATGATCTCGCTGACCTTCATCGATGTGTCGAGGAACTTGGCAGTGCATCGGTCAAGGCAGACAGACTCGCCCTTGTTGAGCTCACCCTCACGGTAGTCGGTAGGGATGCACTTCTTCTGGCACGAGTTCTGGAGGCTATTCAACCGCACAATTAGCTTGACTTGTTTCCAAAAATAAATGCGCTCCCCCTTTTTTTGTAATATGTATACACACACACACACACACACACATATATATATATATATGGATATTCCTCTTTTTTTTTCCCCATAGCCCAATGAGCAATGAGTGGGGGGACTCACCGGTTGTAGGTATCAGCCATCATGCGCATCTCGCCCTCGACGGCAGCAATCTTCTGCTCCGAGGTGGGCTGAGCGCGACCCATTCCGAGGAAAGACATTTTGGCGGGCTTGAGAGGTGGCGTGGGGTCTAAGGATGTGTGATTGGCGTTGTGCAAAGTTGCTGGGGTTGAAGCTTGCTGATCTAGACTCTGGTTCTGGTGCTGATGATGCTGGGGTTCTAAATTTTCCCTTATCGCGGATGCCTGATTATGTAATGCTGTCTTATCGAATCTGTGGTATTGCTTACCCTACACTTGGGGGTCTGCTAACATACATGATTGAATCTGAACTACTGCAAGCTTGTTAATTTTGGTATGTTTCTATCTTGTCTTTTTTTTTTTTTTTTTTTTTTAAAAAAAATTATATTATAGTTAAGTTTTTTTTTTTTTTTTTTTTTTTTTTTTTTTTTTTTTTTATTTTTTTTTTTTTTTATTATTTTTTTTTT
>KV875228.1:2758469-2771605 GCA_001879505.1 Calonectria pseudoreteaudii
TTTTTTTTTTTTTTTTTTTTTTTAAAAAAAAAAAAAGAAGGGGAAAGTTTGTTTCCCCTTTCGTTTTCCAGGCGACCGCAGATATCCGGTCTATGACTCAATAAGATCAAAAATGAGAGAGTATCCCACTGCATTTGTCCTCTGAATCGGAAAATTGGCAAAGGCCCACTCATCCCACTCTGCGCCGGAGGTCGAATGAAGGTTATAAATCAACCAAGAAGGATTCTGCTGCAACTCGGAACGAGGGACTGCGGCAGCAGGCGAGACATGCACACACGAGCTGATGAATGTTGTCCCCGCCCCCACACACAATCCACTTCCCGGAGATGTGTGCCGTGGGGCCGAATTGAGGGACACAAGAGCAATTGGTGAGATGGATCGGAGGTGAAAAAAAAAACATTGCTATCTCCGTACCCTATTTACCACGATGTAGAAATCCGAGGAGCCTACAGACTCTTTACTGCTGCTTAAATATCCCCATAATGTCGTCATGAACTAACTGGTGGGTATTTTCTATCAATGCGACGTAACCAAACAAAAGTCCCGACATAACAGTATCAACGTAGAATGTCCACCTAGTTATCAAACGTAATGGTCTTCGATCTGAGCCATTCTGACAAGCCACGCGCCGCGTTGAACCGGCCGTATCCACTACTCTTGGCGCCGCCATGGGGAAGACTCGTCTCATCGTGGACCGTCATGCTATTGATGTGAACTGCTCCAGTTTCGATCTCCTTGGCAATTCGAAGAGCTCGTCTTAGATCGCTGCTGAAGACGGCTGAAGATAGACCGTAGTCAGTGTTGTTGGCGTGATGGATTGCCTCCTCTTCTGTCTCAATCTCCACGACTGAGACAGTAGGGCCGAATGACTCCGTTTTGTACAGATTCATTTCCGAGGTAACACTTCCTACAACTATGGGCCTCATTCGGGTCTGAGTGCTTTCCTCTTGGTCGGGATCGCCGTGAACAATGGATGCACCATTTGATACAGCATCCTTTACCAACTGCTTGTTCTTTGCGACTGCCACGCCCGCGATGAGGACTGGCGCGTCGGATTCGGGGGAGAATGACTTTGCTACTGTGGCGGCGAGCTTCTTCTCAAATTCAGTTCGGACAGACTTGTGCACGAGGATCTTTTCAGTGGACATGCACACTTGGCCAGAATTAATAAAGGCACCCCGTGCGCATTGCTCCGCAGCCAAATCCAGGTCGGCATCTTCCCACACAATGGCTGGTGCTTTGCCGCCCAATTCGAGAACCACGGGCTTCAGGTGCTCTCCAGCCAGCTTTCCGATGATTCGACCGACAGCAGTGCTTCCAGTGAAGTTGATCTTCTTGACGTGTGGATTCTGAATCAAAGCCGATGTGATTTCACCAGCAGTTGTTCTCTCGTTGAAGATGACGTTTATAACGCCGCTGGGTAGTCCCGCTTCGTGGAACACTGTCGCAATCGACGACATTGTCCGGGGAGCTAGTTCACTGGCCTTGAATACCACGGTATTTCCCACAGCAGCTGGGAAAAGAATAGATCTGGCGCCAAGGATATAAGGGGCATTCCTGACGAGGATTGATCAGCAAGAGCTATGCGATGAGGGACGAGTGACCTACCAAGGCGCAATGGCGAGAACAACGCCGTATGGTTCATTTACGACAATCGCGCTCGTATTTGGACTCATGGTACTTGGGAATGTGCCTTCCACTGAACTTATGCGCCCGGCGATGTCTTTAATGATATCGATAGTGGTGTTAATATTGAATTGTACCCAGCCCACTTCAGATCCCGTTTCATCTACCATGTATTGAACAAGTTCGGAACGTCGGTTGTTCATAATCTCTGCAGCCTTGAGGAAGATATCACGACGGTATGCTGGGGTGGTTTTTCGCCATGACTTGAGAGCCTCCGCCGCAGCATCAACCGCAAGACTGGCATCCTCGACGGAAGCGCCGCGACAACGGTGGACAACTTTGCCGGTAGCAGGAGACACGATATCAAATTCCTTGCCGGAATGGTGGTCGGCTCCATTTATAAAGAGGGGAACCGTATGGAGGGTTCCGTTGGTGGTGTGTATTCCATTCGACATGGTGGAGTTTGTTAAGGAGGGAAGAGAGTAGTATATTTTTTAATGACAACCATCAATCGAATTCCCGGGAAACATTGGCCTTTATAAGAACCTTCTCCGCGTCCCCCCCCAGAAAATGTGGCCGAAAGCGAAGGCATGGATGGTGTCCCGGGCCTGCCCCGCATCTGTGGAGGGTGGGCGACCGGGTTGTGGAGGATTCAGCATGGATAATGCGTTAGTCCGGGAGACCGGGGGAATTTCCACGGCATTCACCATCGGGTGCAACGATGCGGGGTGTGGGCGCGGACCCGAGCATGTTGCTATTAGTTCCAGCCCCAAACCAGTGCGCAAGGGACTGGATGAAAAGGGGACAGATCGGGGAGAGTCCCGGCGCTGGAGTTTCAGCCGTGAAATCGACATGCAAGAGAGAGCCCTTGGCGGTTGGTCTGTGTGTGTTTGGTGGACAGCATGATGCGTATGGTACTGCCCCGAGTCCACAATGAGGGGGAAAATGTTGATTCAAATTAGCCAAATACCAAATGCCAAATGGGTAGGTATATAGGTTTTTTAAGATTGCTAAGGCACACGGGAAAGCTGTGGTGGATGGTTGTTTCATGCTTACTCCGTAAGCGATTCAGGTTATTTTTCGTATCCAAGTACACTTGACAGGTTACTGGCGGTAGCCTATGTAACCCAAGAAAAATAAGGCCAAGGAACTTTAGAAAAGTGACGACTCATTCTTCAACTGGAACTAGCTTTCCGAACCCCGCGATGCACTGACCTAAAACGAGCCGTTAATGGCTAAGCTGCGGCTTTACGGGGATGGCCATATCCGAACCTCCGTGGGGAAGGAAGCAAGGTTTGGGATTATGGCCGTTTTAATGCTTCGGGTTCTAGGAACGGCAATGGCGTTGACAGCGTCCGGACCCGCTCAAAGACTGCCAGAGTCAGCCTCAAGATCTAGCTTATGACGGGTTTTGGCGGACACAAATGGCGTGGTATCTATGCTAGCCGTACCTGGGGTTGAGCTGGAGCCTGGGAGGGTAAATCGGACCTCAGACTTGACGCTTGGAGAATGCACATGAGATTGAGGCACGGGGGGAGGCTTCAGCGTCCTCTTGACCGGAGGACGGGTAGCGCAGGGGTTGGGCATGATCGCGGATCGTGATGATGAATTTGTAATCTGTAAACTTGCCATTGACCCGGCGAGAGTGGATATGGGTAGCTGCCGACGTGGGTTTTCTCCGTTGAAGAGGCACAAAGGTTTGACAAGGCCGCTCGCTGTACGCAGATCTGGGGATGCGGGGAACACGAGGCGGCCGTGTAGATATATGTGTGTGTATGTGCGTGGTTGTATGGCTGATGTGGAGAATGCAAGAGCGAGACCGGCACCGTTGCAATCAATTGGGGTGTGCTTCGATTTGTTTCGGCCGCCTCTTTTCCATCGCGTAAGCGGTGGGGGAAGAAAAATGACCAACGGTGGTGCTACTGGGGAGAAGAGGCCGTTTTTTCTCTGGGGACGCGCGAACCGTCGGTCCTGTACCTGGCCAGGACGCGCTACATACAACACTACCGTGCCTGCCGTCCTAGGGTCTGGCTCCACCAAGGGACGGATGCATATGCGCATGGCAGGAGTGGATAGATCTCCTATCAAGGGTAGTTATGGCTTATGATGCCGTTGTCTGTCGATTTTTACTTCTTGGTATCGACAGTTATGGCGGTCCACGTTTGTATCGCAATTAGCTTTGGTACCCGCAGGGCCCTCGCTAGCCTCACTTACGGAGCACGTACTCGGTTCCTTACTCGCAAATTCTGAGCCACCGAACCACTTCCCCAAAATGCGGCGGATGACTTACCCATACACGTGACGTCGTCGGCCCCCACTGTGCAGGGAATCTGACCAATGAAAGCGCGCAATCCCCCGCTCCTCTCTACCTTTGCATGTTTTTTGGAACCCCCGCCCCAGTCGTAACTTCCTGGTAGGTCGTTTGACTGGCAAGATTTCGGCCTGCCTACGTTGAGGCGCTAGCCACTCAATCGAGGACCGTCCAAGGCGCCTTTTTCCCGTATTGCGTGCGAAACGCTTTCTTCACCTTGCAACAACTTGAGTGTAATCTCCCGCCGCCGCCTCAGTTTTTCCCCTCCCTCCGCATTCGGCCCTCGCCCGCGCACCACCATTTGCCTTTGGCTTTGCAAACCCACTCGCCCCAACACCCGTGATACCGGCCGTTTGTCAAGTCTGCCAGCCTCCGTCTCCGTCCTGCCTCCGTTCCGCCACTTGGCGCGTCCCGGTAGCAAGGGCACCTCCTCTTGCCGCTCACTCCTTGGGCCTCCGTCGCCGTCTGCCGGTCGCCGACGGGTGGTGAAGTTGCATGGACGGCCCGACCATTGTCGCCGCCGGTGGGGCGGCCTCTATGAGTCCGACCAGCCCCGTGAGTTCTCGACACGGCAATGGCAACGGTCACGGCGCAATCAAGCGCAAGAGAAGTAGCATGGCCGGTCTCGAGAGCAGCCCTGGGAGCGCCATTGAGGACGACCATGGCGAGCACGAGAAGAAGCGTCAGCCCGGCGTCAAGAGAGCCTGCAACGAGTGTCGCCAGCAGAAGGTGAGTCAATCCCCTCGCCCCATTCCCTCGCGCAAATCGCTGACCACGCTCTGTCTGTCGGGAATAGCTTCGCTGCGATGTCGTACAGGATCCCTTCCAGAGCTGTTCCCGGTGTAACCGCCTGAAGCTCGAGTGCAAGATTGAGTCCAACTTCAAGCGCATCGGCAAGCGGTCCAAGCATGCCGAGATGGAAAAGGAAATCGAACGTTTGCGCCGCAACATTACCCGCGCCAAGTCACAGGGCTACGTCTTGGACGAAGACGACGACATGAACTCCCCCCTCGCCCAGTCCAACCCAACGTACTCGCACACGCATACCCGCAACCCTTCTCTGATGGGCTCGGACGAAGCAGTGTCCTCGCTGCTGCATCTCAAGCGTGGGGGGAACTACAGTGTTGCTCGATTCACACATGAACTAGAGAATGTGCAATTGACAGAAGAAAACGTCACAAATCTCTTCAATGAATTCTTTGCCTTCTATCATCCATTCTTGCCGTTCCTCAATCCACAGCAGTCCCCGGATCAATATTTCCAACAGCATCCACTCTTGTTTTGGTCCATCATAGCTGTTGCTGCTCGTCGATTTAGCCCACAGAATGTCCCAAATCTGCTTAGCAACCTATCTGGTCCCCTTACTCGATTCCTATGGTCCACAATTGGAGAGGTCCCGAGCAATTACTATGTAGTGAAGGCTATGTGTCTATTGTGCACTTGGCCATTGCCCACGAGCACCACCTCGTCGGATCCCACCCACATTCTCTGTGGCGTCATGATGAAGACGGCAACGGGCATTGGCCTCCACCGACCGAACAATATCCAGGACTTTTCCAGGGTTTCGGTCGAGCTGAACAAGGAGCAGCTCAACGACCGCGTTGCAACCTGGGCTGTGTGCAACATTGTCGCGCAATCCGTCGGCACGGGCTACGGTCAGCCGTCATCAAGTTTGTATGACTGGACCCTGGCTGCGAGACCCGGGGATGATGGGACATTCAGGCTTTCCTCTGAGCTTGAGGCACGATTACAGATTGAGAGATTTTGCGACAAGGTCTCCAAAGAAATGTACAGCAACGCCAGTGATCCAAGGGGAGTTGCAGGCGATGAGCATCGTGCTATGCTCATGCGTGTGTATCGTAGGGACTATGCAGAGCTGCACGCCGGCGTCATGTCACAAGATTTGGGTCCTATCGTTACTCTGCACCTGAGGGCGGCAGGGCTTCACATGCGCCTTGCGGGATTCTTCGATTCAAGCAAGACGCCTGGGTATATGGATGACCTTATGGGTCTGTGGCGGGCCACCACTTCTTTCCTCGATGACGTGCTCGAGGTTGATAAGGTGACCAGCCCGCGTGAGAGCATTGGCGGTACTATTCTCTTATACGCCACCAATTACATCAACCAAATGATGGTTGCAGCTGGGTTTGCCCTGCTCAAGCTGATGAGGTCGTTCTTTTGCAAAACGATTGACTTTCACCGTGGGCGCAGCCTCTTCCACCAAACCATCCGAGCAATCAGGGCCTCAAGCGTTGTTAACAATGACCTGCAGTGGCGCCTAGCTGAACTGATGGTGCAGATGTGGAACGGCGCCCGGCTGGATAGCAACCAGCAGGCCTTCAATAGCAGTGATGATGCTCCGATACAAGTCGATGATAGTCTGCAGTTGAAAGTACGATGTCGCCACAGTATGAGTCTCGTGTTTGATTCGGTCTGGCGATGGAGGGAAGATTACCAGGCCGTCGGACGAGGGAACATAGATGGTAAGGCGACGCCCGCTGGCCAAGCTCATGACCAGGATTTTGGTTTGTTCTGTTGCCGGTATACATCTTGACGTAGCGCTGACTTTGGTAAACACACAGCTAGCAAACAACCAACGAACCCCGACTCAGCGAATGAGTCGTCAGCCTCCTCGACACACCTGGACAGCACACTTGTTCCATCAAATACCCTCCCCACGGCCAGCCTGCTCAATGCTAATGGAGCGCTGACACCGAGTGCTACGGGTCTTTCGATGGCGTCGTCGGCACAAAACAGCATGATGGGAGGGATGAATTACGGCGATACGAACTACGATTTCTTCGACCCACAACACTGGATGTTGGACGGCTTGCTTGACTTTAACTATTCGTTTGTGCCTCCCCTGGAAGGCGCCTAAAATATACAACCGCTTTTGTATATCGAGGTGCAAAGTTGGTGAGAGTTGGCGGTCAGGTGGTAACGTCCGTCAACAAGAGATACCCACAGGTTCGGACCTGAGCGAACCTTGAATCAGTCGCGACTAAAAATCACCGTTTAGAAAAAGAAGGGAGGGGGTGGTGGTGAAAAAAAAAACCTTTTTGGCAACTAAATAAAAGCTTGAGAGCAGGACCGTGTTTGATAGAGCCGCTGTACTCGTTTGATTGTATTTTTTTTTCTCCTGTCGTATCTTGAACTTGAGAATGTTCGTCTGGGGACCTCTGCCGTGACTCAACATCTATGGGTAGGGGCCCTGGGAAACTGCATGCGCTGACATGGCAGCGTGGATTTGTTGGAACGGTTGGTTTGGGTGGAAAAGATTTCTTTCTCTGTTCTCCTTCTACAGATGTGTGTATGTAGCATGATGGAATGTGAAAATGTTTAATTATTCACCGTGTCCACATCCCTTATGCCGGTCATTCCATGGGCCATTTCTGCATTGTTTGTTGGTGGCTCATGATGAGCAAGGGCGCTGCTGGAGGAAATGAGAAGGCGCAAGTTTCCAGGGTTCTGAGAATTATCACGGGGCAAAGGATGCGATGGCGAGGGAGCAGCAAGGCCGACCAGCTGGGAGGTTTAGCTGAATGCACAGCCGTCCACTGCCTCACCAGCTGGAGGCATGGAACGGGTCCGGCTCGGAACATGACACCGCAGAAGGTCGAATCGACTCCATTGTGATCTGCTCGCTCAAAAACCATGGCTATGTCTAAGGCCGCAGCTTGCTGGTCGCATATTTGTCCGTTGTTGTACTAGCTCGTCTTGTTTGAATCAATTAAACCCCGGATCAGCATCCCGCGGTCGTTTTGAATAGGCGAGAATGTTGAAAGGGGAGGGGAGGGGTCGGAAAAAGAGGAGGGGAGCGCGCGCTTGGGCAGTGCAACGGACGACCCCACGAATGCAAGGGACAGAGATGATTGCGCCACAGCCGCCCGTGTGTGTGTGTGTGTGTGTGTGTGTATGTGTATGTGTACCTGGCGGCACACGCAAGAAGCTTTTCTGGAAGTGTTAGAGCCAACAGCAACAACACGCATCATGCGAACAACCAAGTTTCAGGCACCCGGGCGGGGGGAGGGGCGCAATACCGCCACTGGCATGATGGATGGACTGCCGAGGGAGAGAGTGTCGTGGGCCACGATACGATCTACTGACCTAATTGAGATCATGGCGCGAATTCGGAAGGATTTGCACGAGTCCAAGTGAAATGATCGCCTGTCACGTCAATGGCGGACATGGCGCCGAGACCACCCGTCCGCAGCTAGCATGGCTGAGTCGGAGCTCGGTCCTTTTTTCGTGTGTTAATTCTCTTGACTGCTAGCTGATACGCATTCACACATACACATACACGCACACACACACACACGCGCGCGCATACACATGATTCAAGCCAATACTCACTTACCCTGTATCTTTTAGTCGATGGGCCGCCGAAGAGGTCGGATGCGTTGGTGATACAGACCCAGGTTTTCTGGTTAGACCCAGCGTGGGCCGCGCCAATAGACAAACCAGAAGCTCGCATTAAGCGCCGTAGACGATAGAACAGGCGGTACTAACCGTGAACGAAGCCTCAAGTAAGGCATTCTTCGCTCGTCTGGGATTAAACCCGACATGGGCTGTGAAAAGGCGTCTACTAGCGGGTTGGCGACGTGGGAACGAAGGCCAAGGCCCGGGTCCGCACCTACCCGGAAGGCCTAGAAGACCAGATGGATTGATGGGTAACGGGAAAAGGACCGTTTACGGAACCTCAAGCATATTGCCATGGAGATGATGGCCTTAGGGCTGCGTTTCAAGAGACCCAGTCCCGTTTCCGCGAAGGCCGGGTGCGCACTGGCGGCGGTTAGTTGGTTGGCAGTACTTGCCAGGGAGGAACCAACAGCCACCCACACACACTCACACACACTCGCCCACACAGGCAGACACACACCCCCTCCCCTGAGGCGAAAGATTTTTCCTTTTGAAGCCCACGCCATCGATCGAGACCGGGATGAAAAATCCTGTTTTGTGCGGCGGAAGCCGAGCCCTCATCGCACCGTTGCACCAAGCGCCTGGAGGATTCGCGGATCCTAACTTGGTCAGGCTATCCCCCTTCTGAGTTGATGTTTTGAATAACACGCTGCCGTCTGCCCATATCTCTTGCGTGCCGCGGCTCGGCGGGCGTTGCTTCCAGTGCCATCACGGGGAAATCTATGCCCACACCCGTAGACGCAGGTTTCTCACCAAGAGCGCTTGTTGGCTGTTGGCAATGGTACACATAGGGGTTACAGCGCATTGCCTCGCATCGCGAATCCATCCCGAGGAGTTGGTAGTTTGCCACATTCGCTGAAACCAAGGCATGTATGTGTGTATCGCTAATTAGGGGTACAGTGCGCCTCAATGCTTATGACCTCTATGAATAGGCCCGCCTGTTGCCTGTAGAGACAACCAAGTGCCGTATCCGAGCCTCCCCCATGCTGCACGGAAACGCAGGACTCTGAAATAGCTTGAGCTCGGAACGGGAGGAAAAAAAAAGGAGGGCTGGGGAAGGCTTCCATAGGTTGCTGCCCGCGGAGAGGGACTCCGAGTGTCACCCGTGCGAGGGCATGTACCGGTAAGATGAGTGTGGATGGATGGCTGGGATGGAACGGGAGGGATGAGCACCCTGCCATGCCCTACTTCAATGGGATGGATGACGGGTGTCAAACTCAAGTGGACACGCGAAGACCTTCTGTCCCATCGGTGGAGTTGGGTCCCAAAGGTTGCAATAGGGGATGATGAGCAGGTATCTGCGGTTTAGCAAGCAGACACCATGGCACGTCTAGATCACCTCCTTCTCTGATATAGCGTGCACCCACACACCCACACGCCCATCCAGGTATTTAGAGTGACACCATTCCGAAACAGTGAGAGAAGGAAGTTGTGTTGGCTATGATGAGACCCAAAGGATGCTCGAGACGAAAGCCAGAACTGGTTAAAAGTATGTGCTCCATTCTAATTTACCAAAGCGCTCGGGAAACCATGAAAAAAAGTTCAATTGACATGACAGGAGTTGCCAGCAAAGGTCATTCCCTGGACCCTTCTCGCTCTCTATTGCTCTTGCCTCTATACACTTGACCACCTTCCTTCCTGAATCCATCTCATAATGGACGGCGCAACCAGGCACCCTGTAGGCGAGAGCTTGGTGACTCTGTTGGACCTTGCTCGGCCGCGCACTCTTGAGAAACAGCTTTCCCCGAAGGCCCTGCCAATTGACCTTGCCTATTCCAAAGGGGTGGGGTGGTGCTCGGGTGGCGCTTGATGTTCAGTGCTGTCAGTGATCAAGGAGCCCATGGCTTATGACGGGGGGAAGTTGTAGTGGAGGTGGTGCTCAGACAATCGTGGTAGCACGAAGGACGACGAGCAGATTGGCTTCTGACTCTGACGAGGGAGTCCCCCCGGGGGGATCGACCGATAGATGAAAGTTGGGGGTTCCCTGAAGGCCCTATCAATGGCC
Organism: Calonectria pseudoreteaudii; assembly: GCA_001879505.1. Lineage (NCBI taxonomy): Eukaryota > Fungi > Ascomycota > Sordariomycetes > Hypocreales > Nectriaceae > Calonectria > Calonectria pseudoreteaudii. The sequence goes on from KV875228.1 coordinate 2,768,831, forward strand.
GAGGGAGGCGAATCGGACGACTTATCTGCCTGGCTGGTGAATTGAAGCCGCGGGAGAATGCTTCCGAGTCCGCCGTTAAAGTAGCCCGAAGAGAGGAGCAGGATGAGGACAAGGAGGAGGGGGGAGCGGGAGTGGTAGAGTGCCAAACGAAAGGCAGTCCGATAAGATGAACATCATGTACAGTACACACACAAACACACACACGCATACACACACACACACACGCGCGCGCGCGCGCACACATTACAGGACATTACAACCCACACACACTCACGCGCTGGGGCAGAACAAGAAGGATTGCAGCAACTACGGCACAGCGCATGGCAGTACCGAATTCGCAGCTGGCTAGAGCATCAGCTGCCGGCACCGTGGCGACTTAACGCCGTCTGGTTGTGCGTTTCGTGTGCCGCGGCATCAGAGAATCCGCGACGTGGCCCTCTTGCCGATGAACCCACCGTGATGCTGCCCAGGGCCCTGCAAAGAGGTGGACTCCGCGTGTGCTTCGCCCTGCACCAGTCTCAGGACACAACATACGAGTGACAGCGAAGGATTGTCGAGGCCCGACCCGAGGGTTTGGTAACGCTCATTTTGCATAAAGGCCGAAACCTGACTCGGATGGTCGAGGGAGGCGGAGGAGGGGACGAAGTGGGAACATGGACTTTCAGGGGCATATACGAACGATGGCGTTGGATCCTGAGACGTCAAAGCCGCGTCTAAGGCTGCACATGATGCACATGTAGACGCGGTGAAGGCATATCTTGGGAAGCATGGTGGTAGTGGTGCATGGGTTTACATGGGGGAAGCATCATGGATGATTGGGGGGGGGGGATGGGGGAGGAGAGGGCCAAGGCCACCCAACGTTCAAAGAGCGAACGGCTGATGCGACGTGGGCGCTTAGGTGCGAGGGAGGCGTCGTAACAGAAGCAACTTGTCGGTGTCAACAGGGCGCAACTGGCAGCCTTCCGCAGGAATTACTCCATTGGGCCAAGATGCCTGAATGAGTCGCCATACCCCCCCCCTTCAGCCTGTCCCGACAGTTTGGAAAATTAGATGGAATTGTAATGAAACAAGGCTTGAGCAGAAGCAATAAGAGGAGGAAGAAACGGGAATTGCGAACAAAATAACGGCACACGCTGGGACGACGCCGGGGTCCCGAAGCGGCCGGAGCTGCGGGACAAGGCGAAGCCACTGGCTGGGGCGAGTGCGAGCATTGGGCTAACGTTATTCGACCACCGACCTGAGAGGCTAGAGTGGATTGGGGGCCGACTGGGGGCCACGGCCAGCCTCGCGACAAGCGCGGCCTAGAGGGCACGAGGCCAGCGAGCAAGGCGAAGCAGACGGAGTTGAAACGAGCCAGCAAGGCGATGAAGTGTTCTGTAGATCACGTCACAGGGCTGGGAGCGGGACCAACCTTTTTTCCCCCTCCTCATTTCGCCCTTTCGTTTCTTTTAGAAACATGAAGGATCCGAGGTCATCTGCAGGAACACCAGATCCGGCAAACGGCGAGGAGGAGGGTGTGGGCTATTATTCGAGAAGAGACAAGAAAGAAAAAAAAGCCAAAAAAAAAAGAATCAGGCGTGGGGAGGTGTACATTAATGGGGCATGCGCTATACATGGCAGCACAATGCACTATTAACAGGAACGGTATCAGTAGCACTGCAGCACAATGGCAGGGAAACCGCTGTCATGAACGGACGCGGCACTTGCAACTCGGACCTAGTCGATCAAGAACACGGGGATGTGCCGGCGGGGGATGGAGAATGGAAGATGAAGGTAGGGAGAGAGGGGAGGGGTGGCTTTGGGCGACAGCGTTTTGACAGTGGGGGGGAGGAGGTCACGGAGAGGCAGTGGAAGAAGGAAGATTTATCACCAACATCACACAACACAGCCAAGACAAGGCAGATAGCGAGGCATGTCAATGCGGATGGGATGCTCTGGTATTGGGTGTGGCTGTGGTCGTGAGCCCACTGGAATCCACACTTGTTCACTTGTTAACTTGCCCATCTTAGATGGAAAAGAGCAGACGGAGAAAGAGGACAAAGAAAGAAAAAGGCGCCGCGGAGAAGGGGAGACCACTAACAGAAACAGGACAAAGATGTGACGACAAATGACATGTTGTGGACCAGTTTTCTGGGAAGGATTGGGATAACTCGAAAGCGGTCCAGTTTGCATGGTTACCTAAAGGGAACGGCAGGTGGACAAATGGGTAGCCAAAAAGAGCGAGGTGAGCAGCAGGCGTGGACGGTTACGGGCTCTGGGTGTGCGTTGGCACGCTGGGCAGTGAAAGTTCGCTTACTGATCTCCTGGTACCCAATGGCAGTCCTCTCTACACAGGACTAGACGCGCGCGTAGTCTTACCGCAAGGAGAATAGAGCGGCGACTGGGGCGCGCATCGATTGGCCTGCGAGACCCTGGGTCGGCCGGGAGGGAGGGGTGGCCCGAAGTCAGCCAACGGCAGGGCCTGGGTCTCAAAAAGGTTCCAACGCTAAGCCCAAGGCTGTCGACCGGGGCTAGCCATGGAGCGACCAGCATTTCCCTCGAGGGGCGCAGCGGGTCCGGCCAAGGTTCCCTGCTAGCGCGTACCGACTGCTCGGTACGCTAGGCCGGGGCACGGCGCCCAGGGTCGGCACATGCGCCCTGAGTGGCCGGCTCCGGGGCCGCCTTTTCAGAACCTATGTACCGCCCGTAGCGGTACAGCACTGCGCCGGGCGGAGTCTGTGACAGTCCCGTTTCCCCGTTTTTTTTTCTTGTGGTTTTTTTTTTTTTTTTTTTTCT
>KV875228.1:2778667-2798391 GCA_001879505.1 Calonectria pseudoreteaudii
CCAGTTTCCGTGAGCCTTCGACTGTCGACGCTAGCGAGATGGGCCGGCGACGGCGACGGGGGGCGGCGACCAGACCAAAGCTTGAGTGTTTGACCGTTTTAATCTCTGTGGTTTTATTCCGACGGCTAGCGCGACCAGGCCGGCGTCTCGTTCGTCTTTTGTTCTGCCCGTCCAGTTCGGTTCGGTTCAGGTGTTGCGCACCACCCACGACGCACCCGTGTTCGCTCCTTGAACCTTGCGTGCGTCGGTGTGCGCATGCGTGATAGGGTCCCTGTGAGGGGCCGGGCTAGCGAGTATACAGCAGGTCGTGCAACGATGGAAGAGACGACTATGTTGTTTTCTCAACCCGGAGGGGGGAATGGGAGAGACTAGGGGACTGCATGCTAGCTTGGGAGCAGAATGCGCATTGTGATGGACACTCCTCTCGTCAGCCAAGCCGGTCCAGTGCATGCCGCCTGTCCATCCTCGGAGCGTGTGGGTAGACGACTGCCCTGATTTGAGAAGCTCTGGATAAAATCCGCTGCGCCACCGAAAAATAGGTTTCAGCGCACTGCAGCCTTTGGCCGTACTGGTCGTATCATTGTCGACTATGTGGGCGCGAAAAAGAGACCGCACCCAAACCCTCGGGTCAGAGTGGGCATCAAGTCTACGAATCAGCTTATCGACTTCGCCAGCTTGGGAAGTCCGAAGCGAGGATTCCGTAGGGGGGCCCGGTGCGTAGCATTTTTTTTTCTTTTTTCCCCTATCGGCGATTGAAACTTTTCCCCAGTGTTGTTGGGATTCAAAACGGCTCTGAATCGCGTGGGAATAACACGGCGTGTCTATCTTGATGATTGCCAGTAATGGGGTTGCCGCCAGCCCGATCAGCAAGTAAGGTCGCTGCGAAACTCAGCCCTACCCGCGCGAGCTGACCAACAGCCAGCAGCCTGCGGGTGCCCATGTCGTGACACATGTCCACATGTTGCGACGGGAAATAAGGAGAGTGCATTTGGCGTGCTTATTATTAGTTTAGCGTCGCAGGCCAGCTTTTTAGCTCTATTGCCTAATGGCTGATCGACTCGGTCAGTAGTCGATTCGGCAGTGCCGAACGAGGCAATCACGGCCGTTAGTTCTATCAATAAGAGGCGGACTTTCTTTCAAGTACCTTGAGTGCCAAGGCCACTGACCACGCCTCGATACTGGGCCGTCACAACCCTCGAGCACCATTGTTCAAATGAGGCGTGGGGGGAGGGGAGAAAGGCCCTGCCCATTGCCACATTGTCATCAATCATTCGATGGAAATTGAATCATTGGACATCAATCGTGAGGGGAAAGCTGATTAATCCTACGAATTGCTGACCTGTGCAGGTGCCCCCGCGAATGACATGACGCAGCGACCTGCGATCTGGGTCTGGTTGGAACCAGGGTGTTTTCGTCACCACGATGCATCCAACAACAGGAATACGAGACGCCTCTGGGCTCTTAGTATTAATTTAGCTCCAGGTTTCGGTCCATTACCACTGCCGCAGGCGAACAAATGGGGGCATTCCCCAGTGATGTTGATGCCGGCTTGGAAATAGAAACATAGCCATAAGGCTACAACTGCCGTACCAACAACTGATGCGTCATTGGCGACGTTGAGAATCCGGGGCCGTGTGTCATACAGATCGCGATTCACCGCCACAACAAGGAACACAACCCCATCATGGGGGCAGGCAAAGAGGTTGCAGAAGGGCTGAAGGCAGTACGACGTTGGTGCGCCTAACTGGTCAAAACGCGAGATTCGGCGTTATGGCCTGCATTAATTTTCAGGTCATCATGGATGCCTTGCTGAGAATGTTTTTTTTCTTTCTTTTTCCTTTCTTTTTCTTTTCTTTTTGCTTTGGGTTTCTGTTTTCTTTTTTTTGCTTTTCCGGGTCAGATACATCGATGGGGTCCGGCACGAAAGTTAGATACGTACCGCGGTAAATAGTCCCAAAGAGGTAAACGAGGTTAAGCGGCACGGCGGGTAGCGATGGCGCACTGGAAACTGCCAGCACCGAGCTAGGCTCCGCATTTGCTTCGTCGTTTGTTCAGGGTGTGGAGATCAGCGAGGATCTTCGATGGAGCTCAGGGTGGAGAACCGGGCACAACCCTGGCCGGTACGAACGTCATGTATCTCTACTTTGCCGGGCACGCGGGCAGCGGGCACTTCCGGGGGTGTACAACACCACACCAGACGCAGCACAGCAGGTTAACGGCCGCGCGTGTTGGCCATCCGCACCGGCGAGTCACCACCGAGCCCTACGCGCTTATCAGCTTCACGACCAACACTCTCAACGCCAGCACCAACAACCTGTTACATTAGGCAACAGCACGAGGGGCTGGTTGCTCTTGACGCCGTGCTTGTCCTGTGGGTTGATCGCCCCAAAAGCGTGTCCGGCGGCATTATGGGCGGGTGTCCAGTAGAACAGCGGATGTGACGCACCGTCGCATCTCCATCACCAGCTTTCCTTGCCACCTTGAACACCGATGCCTTTCGGGCACGCAGACCGGCCCGCAACCAAAAAGGGGCGTCGACGTAGCCAGAAAAGCACCGTACGGCGTGCTCGTAGCTAGTTGTATTAGCATAAACCGAGCGTGCCGCAGACTCAGCTTTCAAGTCGCCCTGCTTGTCTGGGTCGAGTCCTGTGGATATGCTGATGCAGGCATGTCAAATGTCCACTGAAAGAGGCCATTTCCAAACCTGGTAAACGAGTGCCCCCGGGACATTGCCGATACCCCCGTTTGGGACGACTGTTGTTTCCTCCTGAGGTTGCCAGTCTTGGTGCCGGGGAATTAAGGCATCAAGAGCACCATGTCTCCCAAACCCAATCCGAACATGGGCGGACTCGGTCCTCAGCCTTGTCCGGTTTGGTGCTTGGTGTGGATTTTCCACCAGTAAAGGGGAATGCACCAGCCACATACTTGTCAATTCCAGCCACAAACCCTCCCCACACCATCACAAGGCTGTGGCGTTTCAAAGAAGATGACAGCATCCATCATCACCATAGCACCCTGGTGATCTGCTTCCTGACGTGTCTGCGACTCTGAGGCGAGCGCCATCCGCTTGGCACAATTCAAGGCGTCCGCTTCTTCACCTGCATGGGATATACGGTGCCGGCATACTGCGCCGACTCCGGATGAGCCCGGCTCGGCTGTAGCCCTTCTGGCCACAATCCCTGAGCCCCCATCCCCATGAAGCAGCGGACAGGATGTTGACAGTCGCCCCCTTAATGCTAATATGCGCTCTGCTACCATGGACCACGTTCGCAATGCGTCAAGACCGCCTGGAGCGGCTGCGCAGGGAGACGGTAGACATGTTTTATCATGGATATAGCAACTACATGGAGCTTGCCTTTCCAGAGGATGAGGTGCGCTGCCCCCACGCCATTGATAGTCCACTTGACAAGTAGAGCTAACTCCCCTCTCCCGACCAGCTTCGGCCTCTGACTTGCGCTCCTCTGACGCGAGATCGCGAGAATCCCGGCCATATCGGGTTGAATGATGCCTTGGGCAACTATTCACTCACACTTATTGACAGCCTGTCAACCCTTGCCATTCTTGCCGGGGGTCCCTCAGAAGGGTCTTATACGGGATCGCAAGCCCTCAGAGACTTCCAGGACGGAGTATACCGGTTCGTGGAGTACTACGGAGACGGGCGCCCGGGACCCACTGGCCGTGGACTCCGTGCATCTGGATTTGATCTGGACAGCAAAGTTCAAGTCTTTGAAACTGTCATTCGAGGATTAGGTGGACTACTCAGCGCACATTTGTTCGCAATCGGGGAGCTTCCAATCACTGGCTATGATGCCCGGCCAGACAACAACAAAACTAGCAACGACCCTCTGGAACTTCCACCCATAACATGGCCAAACGGGTTAAAGTATGATGGGCAGCTTCTACGGCTTGCGCTGGATTTGGGCCAGAGACTTCTTCCGGCCTTTTACACGGAAACGGGCATTCCATATCCTCGCGTCAATCTTCGTCATGGGATTCCATTTTATACAAATTCTCCCCTCCATCGGGAAACTGGTGCAGAGCACCCAGACGTCCAAGAAATTACCGAGACCTGCAGTGCCGGGGCAGGTAGTTTGACTCTGGAGTTTACAGTGCTCAGCCGCCTGTCCGGCGACACGCGATTCGAGCATGCGGCAAAACGCGCCTTCTGGGAGGTCTGGGGCAGGCGGAGCGAAATTGGACTCATTGGAAACGGCATCGATGCGGAGCGAGGGATGTGGATAAGCCCGCACTCCGGAATTGGTGCAGGCATGGATAGCTTTTTTGAGTATGCCCTCAAGAGCCACATCCTGCTCTCTGGACACGGCATGCCAAATGTATCGACTTCCCAAAGGCAAAGCAGCACGGGTTGGTTGGATCCTAACACCCTCCACCCCCCTCTGCCAACTGCCTTGCATTCGTCAGATGCATTCCTGGAGGCATGGCATCAAGCACATTCCTCGGTGAAGAAATACCTCTATACGGACCGGAGCCACTATCCGTATTACTCAAACAACCATCGTGCCACTGGCCAACCGTATACAATGTGGATCGACAGCTTGGGTGCATTTTATCCAGGACTCTTGGCTTTGGCCGGCGAGCTCGACGAGGCAATCGAAGCGAACCTGGTTTACACGGCTCTGTGGACGCGCTACGCTGCAATACCGGAGCGCTGGTCAGTTCGCGAGAACAATGTTGATGGCGGCCTTGGTTGGTGGCCGGGTCGCCCTGAATTCATCGAATCAACATACCATATTTACCGTGCAACCAAGGATCCATGGTATCTCTACGTTGGCGAGATGGTCTTGAAGGACATCAAACGACGATGCTACACGCCTTGCGGCTGGGCTGGCCTACAAGATGTTCGAACGGGAGAGAAATCCGATCGCATGGAGAGTTTCTTCCTTGGCGAGACGGCAAAATACATGTACTTGCTTTTTGACCCGGATCACCCCCTAAACCACTTGGATGCCGCATTTGTCTTCACCACTGAGGGCCATCCCCTTCTCATACCAAAGACATCCAAGTCGAGAGCAGACACCGCGCCCTCGATCAAAGACGACGCTGCCGTGTATCAATACTATGACGAGACTTACACAAACACCTGCCCTGTATACCCTCTTGCGGATCCAATCTCTGGTTCGGCAACTGCAGCACGGCGAGACTTGTTCAATGTCGCGCGTTTCACAGATTTGCATAACACTCCCAATTTTCATGGCCCAGTAGAGCCGGTTGAGATCGAAGATAGAGACAAGGGCTGGGTTACCAAATTCAGGGCAAAAACCAATCATACGTTATTCCCCTGGACCCTCCCTTCTTATATGCTTCCTGGCAACGGTACTTGTACAGCTCCCGTCGAGCGCATACAATCATGGATAGAATTTCCAGCGGGAGAAGGTACCAGCTCGCTGGCGGCACGTTTCGGGTCTTCGCTTGTGTGGCATAGTCATAGCGGGCCGACCGTCAGGAACCTCCCAGGCATGCGTTTCCAGATGGAGCAGCAACCTGCTGATGAGTACGGGAGTGAGACGTGGAGGATCACCCATGCAGGTGTGACACAGCTCGGACGTCATGAAATTGTCTACTTCCATGCAGATCATGTTCGTCATATGAAGGACGAAGCATTCACTTGCGTTCGACGTCAAGACGTTATCGAGATCGACGCTATCATGGACTCACCGGAGAAGGACAATGCCACTATGCTCCCGCCTGCAGGCAATGTTAACACTTCCTCGTCCAGCAGCGCCAACGGCCAGGATGACAAGGTGGATTCCCCGTCGGAGTCACTCCTAAAATCACTCCTCCGCGCCGTCACCTCTGTCTTCGAGCCATCTTATACAAGCTTTCCAGAGTCCCAAACAGACCAAGACAGCCCAACGATCCTGCGGTGGACTGCATATACGGCGACTGGGCCGGGGGCGTTTCCATTGCCTCCTATTCCAGATACCCCAATCGTCGGTTCGCCCACCTTTAATGCTAAAAGGCCGTTTAGTAACTTTCCGTGGACCACCATTTACCTAGCGGACCAATCCTGCGATGGGCCTCTCCCAGACGAGGTGCCGCGAGAGCACCAGGTCATCGTTATGCGCCGTGGCGGCTGCTCCTTTAGTGAAAAGATCCAACGCATCCCGAGCTTCTCACCAAGCCCGACATCCCTCCAACTTGTTATTGTCGTCGACGAGGGCCCGGATGACGAAGATGAAGACGATATCGTCAGGCCATTGCTTGCAGAAGCACAGTTAACCCCGAATGGCATTAAAAGATTCAACGGTATCCCCATGGTTTTGATGCATGGAGAGCAGGGTGATTATGCGCGTTTCGCTGATGCCAAGCGAGTCGGAATGCGTAGGAGGTATTGGGTTGAGAGCCAAGGACTGCTTGTTGAGAATGCCATTGTTTTATAACCTATGTTAGCCATCGCATCTGCGTCTCATGCATATCTCGGAGTATGGTGTCTTGGGTCATTTACGCCGTAAAGAGTTGTATAGTCATGTCTGTTAGTCAGTAGATCCGGTGCTTGGAAAGAGATTGGACAGTGCGCTTGGAAGGATTGTACCACCAGTAATCGCAGCAAACAGAAGAAAGTTCTCAACAAAATTTCCTGTACAAATATGGACAATCGACTGGGAGGGGCGTGAGACGGAGCTTATTAGCTCATTTCAGAGATGCCATGACAAGCGACCACGGCCCCACTAAGACAATGAGGGGCAAAATGGGCAACGAGATAAAGCAATTATGATATGTGAGATCTTTATGGTTATAGCAACGCACCCCTCCAATAACCTCCATCTATAACTATGCGCGGACCGGAAAAACTTTTGTTATTGAGCAGAAAGGAACCATCCAAGAAAAACGCCTGTCGGTGCAAATATGTCGAAGAGGATGAGCGCCTCGTGAACAAACAAGTGGCCAGGGAGCTTCGACACCATGATAAAAAAAAAGCAAAAAAAAATACGAAATGCAGAAAGTGTAGCAGATCCCCCACGCCTGCGCTACTGCATGACATATGGCGAGAATTCGTCGGCGGTGCTCTCTGGCCCGGGGTTTGGGTGGATGTTGAGTGGAAACACGCGGGAATAGTTCAGAGGTGCGTCAATTAGTCGGCTATGCGGTGTCTTCCAGGAGAATGTGCGAAGGAACAGCACCGAGCTTGTCGCGTCCGCTGAGGCCAGGAATCTCGAGAATGAACATGTAGCCAATGACTTCGCCGCCGAGTTGTTGAACGAGGTCAGCAGCGGCTTTAGCAGAGCCACCTAAAGAAAAGATGGTCAGCAAACGCTTCGTCAAGTTTTGCAACCCAGATGCAATCGAGAGGGGAAAGGCGTCCAAAACTTACCCGTGGCAATAATGTCATCGACAATCAAGACCTTTTGGCCTTCCTTCACAGCATCCTGCTGCATCTGGAAGAAATCCTTGCCATACTCCTTGACGTACTCGGCAGTGGCGCAAGGGCCGGGGAGCTTGCCCTGCTTGCGAACAGCGGCGAAGGAAACGCCCTGGCGGAGGGCTAGACCGGGGCCGAAGAGAAATCCACGCGCGTCGAGGCCAACAATGACATCGGGCTTGACGGGAAAGGCCTCGGTGATCTGCAGCTCGAGAGCGTCGAGGAGGGTAGCATGGGAGGCCGGGTCGGCGAAGAGGGGCATGATATCGACAAAGTTGATGCCCGGGATGGGGAAATCGGGGAAACTGCGCAATGACTTGCGCAAGCTTATCTTTGCACTGGCGAGTTGGGAGGCGGGGGAGGACATGGCGGAGGGCTGTCGTCCCGAGGCATCTTGGCTGGTGTTGGTGTTGGAGGTGTTGGGGGTAGAGTCTTGAGCGGACATTGTGGAAGAAAGAGAAGAGAGGAAAGGGAGGGGAGAGGCGAGAAGAAAAAGAAGTACGGAAGAAGGGGGTAGGAAGAAAAAAGGAAGGAAGGGGTGAGGGTGAGAAAAGCAAGGAGGGAAGGCAGGTAGGTAGGGGAAGGGTAAGGGCGGAGGCCAGGTACAAGGAGGAGGAGGGAGTGTGGTTTGGTTTTGGACGGATGGTGACCGTGTAATGTGGACACAACACAACGGAACTACAGGTATCGTCGAGCGATGGAGAGGGCCGTGGCCGTAGTTGTGGCCGTAGTCACAGGAGGCAAGCGGGAGTGGCAGTGGCAGCAAGCACGAGTACGAGAGCTGTACGAGCGTTTGGAAACAAGACGAGGCACATGGTACGTATACTAGCTTCGTGTGTGGCGGCTGGAGCACAATGGGTGCAAGGTAGCGGGCAGGTACTTCCAGCACAACGGCGACGCAACAAATCTCTGACAAGAGGAGCCGGCAGGGAAGGCAAGGGCAGGGAAGGTACGACGTTCGGTCAACTTAGGCCAGGCGAGGCAGGCAGTTAGAGCAAGGCCAGGCAAGGCGGGCGAGGAAATTGGGTGGTGGAAGGAGGGGGTGGAGGGGTGCAAGAGCCGAACTGCTTGGGTGTGTGGGTGTGGTGGGGGATAAGGAGGAGCGATTGGAGGGGGAGGGGAGGGGAGGAGGGGCCACCGGAGGGGGAGCGTAGAAAATTTTTTGGCAGTTGTTTCCTTTTTTTTCTGGCCTTGCCTGATACTGGCTCCAAGCAATTTTTTTTTTTTTCGATCGCTGGGCTGGCTGGGGGGGTGCTCGGCAGCGACCAGAGATCGGGATGGATTGGACACTGGGCTGCGGCTGGTCGGAGCGTGGTGGGCACTTCTGAGCAGTGGGCAATGGGTGGCCAATGCCCCAGCACACACCGTCCAGGGCCAGCGGAGCAAAGTCCAGCAGTGCCTAAATGGATGGGCCTTTCGATTGATGAGAAATACTGGGGAGGCAGGGTTACCTGGACGTCAGAGTGCATAGTGCGTCGACTGGAGCTCATCAGCGTCGGCGCCAGCGTCTGCGAGGATAAGCACCGAAACAACTACAATGCACGAGGGGAAATGAGAATATCACAATGCTGGCTGACGTTGGTGTGGAGGTAGTAGTCGAATGCGATCTCGACTAGCGAGGATAAGCTGAAATATAGGTCCATTGGTTTTAGAAGAAAAAGACAAGGTGAAGTTCTTCCGAGCCGATCAAACAGGCATCGGCTAGTCTGCTGGTTGACTGATGCTAAACTTGTCAGATGGAAGAAAGGCTGGCGTGCTTAGCCAAGATAAGAGATGGATTTGGTGGGTTCCGAAACGCACGTCCTCCAGGTAGGTCGGTCAAGGAGGATGAGCTGAGATAGCGCTTCGCTAAACCCACGACGAGAGACAAGTCCAACGTTGCCGGCGGCGAGAGCAGACGTGGTGGTGTTGATTGTGGTGGATGGCACTGGTTATGATGCAGTAACAGTTGCACGAAATGGATAAGAGAAGCATCATACTTGTCCCCCATGTCATCAGAGTCCCCCCGCCCAATCGAAAGCACGGGCTGCGCCTGCCAGCATATTGCTTGGCTTTTTTTTTCCCCTGGTGGCGGATGAACATTTCGGTTTGTTTTATTTTATTTTATTTTATTTTAAACTCCTATTCCCTTTTCGAGTTGAGAGCATAGCCGGCTTATCCCATCCTTGTCGTTGCGTACTCCCGGATAATTATAGCACCGTATCATGGCACCGAAATGCAACAGTCGCAAGCAGTAGCGATACAGTCTGTAATAAAACCCGACGGGGGGTGAAACCAGCGTCCAAAGCCAGCAACTATTCACGTCAGGAATTCTCCCATTGGATCGTTGGCCTTGTCCTCCCCAGGCACCGAAGGGATCGACCCACGGCAAAAGCAACAGCCCATCCACGCCCTCAGGATCGAGTAAGGTTTTAGAGAGCGAGGCAATGGCTGACCTTTCGTGGGTATCCGTTACGTGTTGCCGCGACCACGGCTTTCCTAGCCTGGATGGATGGGCGCTGCGAAACCGAGAGGGTTGCTGATTGTGGTGCTATTGCTGGAGAGAGGCACAAAGGCCCGCGGTCCGGCGGGTCGGGTGTGTGGGTGTCAGACCCGTGAGTGCATCTCCATCAGAAGTAACTTCGGAGAAACTCCACCGCTGGCGACCCTTGAAAACTGTTGTGCGACCACTGTAGGCGTATCTTGGTCCGGCATGGATTGGGATGAATCGGAGAGGGTACAAGAATAATGGGGCAGGCACCACAAGTTACAGACATTACCGTGGGACGTATCAGTGTTAAACGGGGCCTGTCCAAGCCCCAGTCCCAGTTTCCAATCAGCCCAACCAGGCCCGGTCCAGCGCCCGGCCACGACTCAACCGCCACCAAATGGGCCCCGTTGATTGTTGGTTGGACTTTGTCTTTTTTTTTTCTTCTCCTTCTTCTATTAAAAAATTTTATTCCCCTTCCCGGGTCCCATCATTCCCAATTGTGACCTCCGTTGCCAAGCCCTGTGGGTTCATCTGGGGCCCGTCAAAATTTTGTTGCCTATTGCCGGCCACTGATTCCGCCCAGCGCTTGCACCAAGCACGTTTCCGATTACCACTACCCTGGTGGCCGTACTGCGGCGGCATGGAGATGGCATCTCATCAGACCGGCCCAATCCCCGAACATGCCTGGAGTGCCCCTGGAAGATCCGCGGGACTCTCCAGCCGAGAGGGCGAAGCAGGTGTAGCAAGGAATAGGAACCGGGATGGGTCTGACGGTGATTTTTTTTTTTCTCAGTCCGATCTCAGGGACCTCGTTTTACCAATCCCCAGCACCTGAACCTACTCGAAAAAGAAAAGAGGACCCCCAGCAAAGCCAAGCTATTTGCTTATGAACATGCCATGATGATCCCTGTATTCAACGCTGCTTCCTTTACCCTTTTACCCCGGGCTCCGACTCGTTCTCACTGATACGGGCTCGGAAAATTGTCGTGACTCAGGCTAACCGCAGCCAACGTTCCGCGAGTGGCCTGAGCCCGGCACAAAGTCACGAAACAGCTTCCTGTGACAGAGCAAATGTGGCTTCCGTCGGGTAAAGCAACAGCAACTTTTGTGGGCTGCAACAATCCAAGCGTGCAGACAAGACAGCAAGGTTAATGCGACCAGAGAAAGCCCGCGAGTAGAAGTAAGCCCGTGACAAGGATGCGCAGTGGTTGAGAGTGAACCAAGCGCGCACAAGCCATGATATGAGGTGCTGGTGCTGGAGGAGAGGTCTCGATATCAGCTAATAAGCTGCTTGTGACGGGCTCAGATACCTGCTGGGTACCTGTAGTGCCATGCCCGGCATCCACCACGCAGCAAGCTTCCCCACCATGGCCGGTCGATGGCTTGGGGGGTGACAGCCTCCATCCTCCATTACGATTTCTGGGCCGAAATGACGATGTCGTACATACAATTTACGACAGTGGCTGACGACTGCTCGGGCTGTGGCATGTACGAGTGAGGCATAAACGCTGCCAACAACGGGGATATGAGGGGGGGAAAGCGTGTTTGGTGCAACGTGCAGACGAGAAAATCAACAAAAACGAGCCAAGTTTTGCTTTGGAGCAGTGTGTGCTCGTCATGTTGGGATTTGCTCCCCCAGCCAGCCCTGTTGTGATGGTGGTCCCAAAAATGGTAAGTCCCGTCCTTGTATTCTCTTGTTCAAGTGCATGGAACTGGATGGACCCCCGTTTAGGCATGAGTGGATTTTTTAGGATGGTTCAGGTCCAGTCCCTGGATGTGTGTGCGCCGGCTTTTGTGATTGAGCCGTCTCGTCCTGCTGGCGCTTGTTGCGTGTGGATTTTATCAGGGAGGAGAGAACAAGCAGCCTTCTAGATTTCACGCTGCTGTGCCAAGTTGCGTGCTGCTCCCTCGTTCATTCGCCCTCGCGGTGCCCCTCCCCCTCCCCCTCCCCCTCCACGGCCGGCCTGCACCCCTCCACGCCTCGCTCCCTTGCGCAGGTATCCTCTCTCCCCTCCCAGTTTGGCTGGCTGCTTGGTCCCGTTCGTTCGATTCTGCTTCGCGCTCGCGGCCGGCGCTCCATGGCCCGACAAGGCTCTGTTCGGACCCGAGGGACCCCCACCGTGCTTCAGGCCCCAAAACATGGACTTTGCTGCTCGGCGCCCGCGCGCAACAACGAACCCGTCCATTGTAGCACGCCTCGCTAGCAGCGCGTACGCATCCACACCGGATTGCTCACACTCTGACTCCAACTCGCCTTCATATCACCTCGCCCACCCATCAATCAAACGACTCCGTCACTTCATCAATATCCACCCGCCATCCACTTGCTCCGTCCACGCCGTCCGGTCACTCCGTTTGGGCCTTGCCGTCTGCTCACCACTCCATCCGTATGCGTTGCGTCGTAAAGCCATGCAGCCCCAGCCAGCCATCGCCTCATGCACGCTATCAAACTCGTCAACTTGGTGGGTTTCGTCTTTTCTTCACTGACTTGCCCCCCGTGCAACCTCTCTGGTACGCCGTCCCGCTGCGTTGGATATGTAATACAATAATGCCCAACTACTTGTTGTTCGGGGAAGCAGTGTGCATTTGCATCCAGCGTGGGGCTCGTCTTGCAGGCAGAGCCATCCCATGCTCACATCATGGCGATCCCGGCAGATGCCCTCCATCCATCAAGACGGCATGGGACAGCACAGGGCCCGATGGCACATTCCAATACAAGGCCGGATCGGACTGCACGCTCGTCGGTGCCTCTTGCTTTTCTTCTTTTTTCTTTCTTTGTTAAACCATGCTCAACTGTGCTGCACCACGTTTCTGACACTGACATGATCCATGGCGCTCCACATGGTCTGGCCGCCACTGCGTTTGCGCGGGCTGGTGTGTCGATGTGTGTGTGTGTGCGTGTGTGTGTCGATGCAGCACCAGCAACACTGCACAATCCAGAAAATGCCCCTGCATCCACCAAAGCAGAAGGCCTGCGGGTCCGTCTCCCGCAGTGGGCACGCCGCCTCTCCAACCAAGACGTCGACTCACTCCCACGGCGCCCTCGCCGGCACTCGTCCGTCGGCGCCTCGTCAGGCTGCAATGGAGCATCACTGGCATATCGGCACATACCTGGTCCGACTCTAGTCTTGGTGACTCCACCTGGCCATCAATATCTGAGACCAGATATGGATCCCGCCGATGAGGTACGGCCCAGATACCTTCGCATTTACACGCATGGCATGGCAGCTGCACCGCATCGTTCTCCTCTAGCTTCCCGTCCGTCTACCCACATGCGAGAGAGACTTGACCCTCCTCGACTCAGCTTGCTGGCCTGCGCGACTCAGATCCTTCTGGCTCCGCAGGCGTCGCTGCATGGAATCATCTATCATCTCTCACAACCCCAACTGCAGTGCAACCTCTTCGTTTCGTGCCCCAGTCCCGGCCACCAGGTCCCTCGTCCTGCTCTGCGCCCTGCATGTTCCTCGAGTATCCCGTCTGATAGTTGGCGTTTCTCTATATTTTTTGATACATGCTCAAACACACGTGCGCGCGATCACACTTCCCCTCCCCTCCTCAATTCCACCCGTCCAATGTCGTGCCTATCCTCCCCTCCAGGATCCTCTCACCGGTCCCCAGCTGGTCCTGCGATGCTGTCCTGATCCTCCCACCATCGCTTGCCTCCTCCCTTGACTTTTCACCGCTGTTTGTCCGACATGCCTTCTGTAGTCGAGCTTCTGCGCGCTGAGGCTTGCATTAGCCTCACTCGACTCGTGCCAGACTGACTGGTGGCGTCTTGCCCCGGGCTCGTTCGGTTGAGAGCTTCCCTTGGGAACCGTCCTTTTTTGACGGCAATGATACCATACGTGTGCCCCCGGCAATGCGGTCCCCCCGCGTCATCCCGGACGAGAAACCCGTGCAATTACTAACGACAACCACTCACAACCGTGATGAGCACTACAGCTGCATCTTCCTGGAGACCAGTTCCACATATCGCAATACACTCTTTAAAAGGTGGCAAATAAGACGGGCTCTAGCTGTATACCTTGTCGCGGGGTATCACACATTTTCACCATGCCGCATAACTGAAAGGGAAACATGAGCGACAACTAGTCTTCAGCTGCGGCGTATCGCATAGGCAAGATCCTTGGCAAGACCCAGCCTTCTGCTTGCAGCCCGACGCTTCTCGGCCAGTCATCCGCTCTGCTGGATACGCCGCCAAGATAGCGCCGGGGATAGGCATGTGCCGTCCTCTACAAAAGCGGCACAACTCCATCTTATATCGACGCCCTGGTCCCTTTTTGCCCACATAGATACCACCTATCATGTCGCAGCGGCAATGGAGGTTATGCACCAAGCAGTCGAATGATTCAACTCTCTATTCAAATGACTAAACCAAAGAGGTATCTAACGCATGAAGGGACAAAAATAGAACCGAGGGGCTCTCCAGCATCTAAAAAGGGGGTATCACACTAGGAGACTGCGGCCATGTAATCCATGCATCATGTCTACGAATCGCTGTGCCAAAAACCAATGCTGCAATCAAGAACAACAGACCACACAAGCTCTCTTCGTACATTAATCAAGTATCGTGACCAACAAAAAACCCTCCCCCGGCAACCTTGCGCGGCTCGTCCCGGCAAACCTGAGATGGATTCTCTCCACTCATTGAAATTAGTTTTTGTGATTTCTATTATCGATTGTATCTTGTCTTGAATTCGTGTCTTCGAGTTGTTTCGTCGCCCTGCACGGCAGAGAAGTTAGTCTCCCTTGTGGTGAGACTGGTTAGGGAAAAAATCGTCGTCTCGCTCGACATGTCAAATTTTTGTCATCG
Organism: Calonectria pseudoreteaudii; assembly: GCA_001879505.1. Taxonomy (NCBI): domain Eukaryota; kingdom Fungi; phylum Ascomycota; class Sordariomycetes; order Hypocreales; family Nectriaceae; genus Calonectria; species Calonectria pseudoreteaudii. Next base: position 2,793,332 of record KV875228.1, read on the forward strand.
AAATTGCAACCTGATAATGGAGAATAGCATATTCTGCAACACATGCAACATGACGGCAACACATGTGGGCATCAACTCGGGCCAGATTGCCAGATCTAGTTTCCCCTCGAGGCCGATATCAACACCGTAAATGAGGCGGATCAAGCCGCGGACGACGAGGCTTGCGACCAGCTCGCAGCCCCAAGTCACGAAGGAGGCGTAAAATGTCAGGTTGAAGTCGTATGGCTCCCGCTTGTCGTCAAATGCAAAGTAAGGGTAGACGTCTTGGTTGGAACCAAAATGCAGCACCAGGATGCTTCCCAGAAACGTGACCATGGAGGCGTTCTCGGCCAGGAAGCGGATAAAGACATTTCGAGTCTGCATCTTTTGATAGGACGCATAGCTCTGCGTGTTGAGGCCCAAGACAGTTACTATCTTGTGCCACAGGGGTGACATCATGATGGGAGTTATCACTACCAGGCCCGTTGAGGAGAGGATCTGGAGGATGACGAACTGGCTTGGTGAGCGCAGTCGAGCGTACAGAGCACGGACATAAGTCTGGTAGGTCAACATGAAGTATCTATCATTTTCATGTTAGTCCCATCACCCTCAATCAAATTTCGCCCCTCCCTTTCTTCTTCTTCTCGGTTTTGATCATTTCAACTCACAATTTAAAGACCCAACTCAGCGGGTAGCTTCCTACACGCTCACCTTCTCGGATGCCCAGCACCCAGCCAGTCAAGGCATCCAAGAGGTGAACAGTAACGACCCAGCCATAAACGTACAAGACGGTCTCAAAGCTGTCATGAGGCAGCGTTCGCAGGTAAATCTCGGCGTAGGCCTCTCCAATGACGTAGGCCATCAGACCAACAAAAAGGGCGACGCAGAACCACAGGAAGCGCACGAAGCTGGCGGGGAGCCAACGGCGGCGCATAGCAACACCTTGGGGCCGTGGGCTGGGGGCGACTTGAAGCATGTCCGGGTCAAACAGATCGACGGAGACTTGGTGGCGGCGGCGACGGTCTCTGCTCGGGAGGGTCATCTCGGGCTCGCCGGTCCACCACGAGGTAGTGAAGATGCGCTGTGTCTCAGACAGCGAGTGGCGCAGGCCGACGTGGCGCTCGTTGATGGTGAGAATGATGAAGGCGATGGCGACGGGCATGGCCATGATGATGAATGACCATGTGATCCAGGCCGTGTTGTGGACGGTGAGGAAGCGGGTCACCGGGTTGAGGTACACCGGGATGGGGAGGGCGATGGAGAGGATGGCGATGAGGGAGACGGTAAGAGGGAAGCCGAGGGACTGCGGCCACCAATTGAGGCTGTACAGGTTGAAGACTTTTGTGATCCATATCAGGGCCGTGAGGTTGTAGAGACCGTAGTAGACAAACAGGAAGAACCAGAAGTTTACTTGAACTCGAGCAGCTCCGTGGCCGGGAGCTTTGCCTCGCGAGGGGGAATCGGGGTCGTCATCGTCGTCGTCTGCCGGGAAGGGGTACTGAGGGAACGGTATCGAGCACCACAGGATGGCCTAGACAATCGATTGGTTAGCTAGCTTTCCTTTTTTCTTAACCTTGTTTTTTATTTATTTTAAACTCTGCGTGCCTGGAGAAGCTGTTATGATGTGTCTATACGTACCAAGAAGGCGGGCATCAGCACCAGAAAGCCATAGCGGCTCCACCACTTGTCGACGACCCTCTTGACGGCCGACTGCCTGGGGACGACCCAGATATCGAGGACCCAGCGCTGCCAGGCACGCTGGAGGGCGGTCGAGTCCTCGTCAGGCTCGTCACTGCTCGTGGTGCTGTGGGCGTCGTGCACGAGAGCGGCGGCGAGGGCGGCGCCGTAGCCGACATGAACGCTGCCGCGGCCGTCGCCCAGCAAGGCGGGCGGCGATGAGTGCAGGCCGAGCTGACCGCGCCGGCCACCGATGCCCACCTCCGGGCGCGGTGGCACGGCGCGGTACCGCCCGAGCAGCGGCGTCGAATCGTTTGGCCGCACGCGCGACTCGGTGCCCTGCGTGAACTGGAAGATGGTCGGCATCCGTGATGTTGGGGGGGGGGAAGAGGGAAAAAAAAAGCCCGGAAGAAGGGCGGTCGGGTTCCAGATGAGGGAGGCGTGCGGTGGGCGCACGGGGGAAGGTGAACTACATTCGGTCGCGACGGTGATCAGAACAAAGCATAGCAGAACAAGGCAGAGACAAAAAAAAAACAAGGCAAAACGATTTCACAGAGAGAAACGATGCGGTGCTGCTGTCAATCCCAATCGCCCAGCTCTCTCACGGCGCGTCCTCGTCGGATGCAAGCTCACGAGGTTGACGTCGTCCCGTTATCGCGGGACGGGGGAGGTGGTTATGGCCGGTCGGCCGTTGGAGCCTCCCCCCCCCCCTCCCTTCGGGTGGCGCTGGCGCGCACTGACGTTGACGGGTTTCATAGAGAGAAAAAAAAAAAAGTCGACCTGCTAATCGCGGCTGAGCCAAGGGAGATGACATGAGCTGGCTAGGTCCCCTGGAAAAGGCTAACGGTGCTGGGCCACTGCTCCTTGCGAGGTTGGCAGTTGATTGAGTGGGCTTCAGTGGGGGGGGAGCATGAGATGACGGGGCAGGGCGTCCAGCTGATACACGTTTAACAGCACTCATGACTTCTATTGCTCAGGATAAATGCTGTCCCTCTCTCCCACCCCCTTCTTGATAACCACTGGTCACGTTCTTCGGATGGTTGGTTGAAATTGTTCTCGATTTAGTAGTATACAAAGTAATCATTAACATGTGTCTGTCCATGTGTGTGTAAGTAATTGCACCCAGCCGGCCTCGCCCAAGCTAGCTCCCCGCCATCTCTTTTTTTCCCTAGTTATCTTCCCAGCTTTCCCGCCATCATGACTCCGAACCTGAACTAAGAGCTTCTACCAATGACGCTTCGTCCTTCTCGTCTACCAAGACCCCACCAGCCGTCTCGTCAGAAAACGCTACCGTTTTCACCGACGAAGACTTGGCCGAAGGCTCCAACACGTCTCCGTTCCACGGTTTGCACTCTTTGACGTGCTCGCCGCAGCGCAAGCACGTCCACCCCTCTCCCTCTTCACGCCCAAGTCGCGTTGCCAAACACACGAAACAGTAAATGCATCCGCATGGAATGGCCTCATAAGGATTTGTAATGTCAGTTTGCGCTGAGCCGATGACGCCGCTGGACGCAGCCGCAGCCATAATCTCCGTCTCTGTTGTCGCATTGTCGTTCTGGTCCTGGTAGCAAATAGCACACGACCTCTCGGGGAGAAACCCATATTCGCCACTTGACTTGTCACCTTCCTGCGGCCCAGTCCTGACAATATCCTTGGCTTTGCGCCAGGTTCGGGTTATCCATCTTCTCCATCGCTGGATACCAATTAATGGCAGGACGAAGAGAAGAAATTCTGTGAACGCGTGCCACACGAGCTGGCGGTTGAGATACTCAAATGAAACTTCGCGGCTCACTTGGCTAGTAGGGGGCGCGAGCCTCATCCTCAACAACCTATCCAGTAGTGTTCGGTATCGGCCGTGGTAGAGGAAAACCAAGAACGAGACGAATGCAGCACCCGAGTAGGCATTTGACAATGCGCTTGTCAGCCGTGAAAGCCGTTTGAGTCTGGGGCTCGGCTCATCGTATCCATCTTCGCGCTCCACAAGCCAGTCCTCCCATCTTGTCCACGCGTAGTTCCCAAACACTGTAACCAAGCCATAGAGTGACTTTTGCACCCGAGACGGCGCACTCAAGACAAGGCCATCCTTCCTGGCGTCCGTGTATTTGAGGTTTTGGAGAGCCGCGCCGTATGTCGCATCGTGGTCCCAGACGGTGAGCTTGAATAAGACGGCCCTTAGGGCGAGCATGATCTCGGCCGACCAGTCATCGTGGAGGTGGCCTCCTCCAAAGTACTTCAGCGCCTCGCTGACCTGGTCCTTGAGGATACTCAGTAATTCCCCATCGAGCAGTTCAGCATCGACCTGTCCTACGCGAAATGCAGGTCGCGTGCCTTCCCTCGCGGATACTGTATCCCAAGCAGAGCCGAGTCGATTCAAGGGAAATGGTAGGCGTTCGAGGTTGGCGCGTGCTCGGGAAGATTGCCGAGCTGCCTCGATGCGGGCTGCAGCCTCGGTTTCGCGGGCCAGTCGACGGGCGGCGACGCGCCGCTGCGCTTGAACAAAACTTGAATCCGTCATCTGGGAGGTGTCATCGGGGCAGGCGCGCAGTCGTTGTGCAGGGCGGGGACGTGGGTGCGGGTAGGAAGCAGGTCGGGTTTGAAGTGATCGTGTGTCGCAAGTCAAGGAGAGACGGACGGGAATCCGGGGTTGAAGCGGAGCCACATGCCGATAAGTGTTTACTCATCTCTTATCGCGCCTCGGGCCTTGGTCAGCCGAGGTTTAATCGGGTTGGATCGACGAGGGTCGCCCAGGGGGGGGGGTCTATCTGCATGGAACAAAAGCTATCTCCTGAATAAATCCGCATACACAATTATACAATACATTGGGTTTCCTTTTTTCTTAGTTCCAAAGAGAATCCCTATCACTGCCAATTTTCCCATCTTCGAGTTGGGCCACTGGCCCAGAACGCACCCACTTCTTTCCTCCTTTGTGCGAAAACAAGCCATGATGTTAAAAGCCACCAACCACGTTCACTAAGCAGTACGTACTTGTGTATAAGCCTGGACAGCGCCAGTTCAAACACACGATACTCAAGCTTGACACCAGCGGCTCCTCCAGCGACATGATGCTAGCCACCATGGAAATAATGAGTACACATGTCGTCATCAGCCCTGTGCCGCGATTCCATACAGCAGCTACGGCATCTGTGGGTCCGACCTCGAACCAACCGTCATGAATATGTTCCGGATTGCTGCTTCAGGTCCACGCCACGACATTCACCTCAACATTGCCATTCGTTTATCACGTTACATAGGACCTCCCACATTGATGATCGCCATGTAGGTCTTCTTTCAGCTCTGCCACAAACCCATCAGCCGAGGTACATCTCCACCGCGTAGTTATCGGAGACTCCCTTAAAAACGAGGGAGGGAGGGAACACAAAAAAAAAAAAAAAAAAACGGCACAG
>KV875228.1:2798439-2861020 GCA_001879505.1 Calonectria pseudoreteaudii
AAAAAAAAAAAAAAAAAAAAGAGCGATATTGAGACATGCATCCTGGTTGCAGGAAGAATGGGCATCGGGGTACCATCCGTAATAAGGCCCGCGCCGAGTCGCCGCCTCCGGTCCTGGCACACAGTCTTGGTCCAGCTCACACACGGAATCTGGCGTTGGTCGGCAACGAGAAACCTAACAAGTAGGGTTTCATTATCACGTACTGCTTGTTACACTTGCAACCAACAAAGGCTGCATCCATGTATGTCAGAGCCGCACACACCATGTTGCTCCCCCAAGATGGACCACGCACCCCGCTCTTGACCATCAGGTCCTGTAAAGGGGGGGCCTCACCATGAGTCTGCGCCGCCTAGTCTCTCAAACTCCAGCAAACACGAGGCCGTTGGTTTTTGAGTTTGTTCTGGACAAGGTCTAGAAGACTTGGTTGCGAGTTTGGACAAATTGAGGATACCACGTCTCCCCGACAAAAACCCAAATTCAAGCCACTCCACGAGCTCACCAGGCGCCAAGATTCGCTGCGTTGTGCCAGCCTGGAAAAAGCAAGCCTTCAGAGCCCACTCAGCCCGTTTTTCCAATCAATCCATCTCTCTCGCCTCTCATCCGCCCAGCTGACCACGTCCTTTCCCGCTCCTGGGGGCGTTGGGCTACCGGCCTTTGGTCCAAACGCCGGACGGGTGGTTTCCATTCCATATATAACCTTGATCTACCACCCCGATGAGAATTAGGTGAGGACAAGCTTCTCTGGGCAAGCAAAGGTAACCGCCTCTGGCCCACTGCCATTGTATTTCGTCCTCAAATTGGTGCCAGACAGCTGTTCAATATTCTTGCTGTCCTTTTCTCTTTTCTCTTTCCCCTCTCCACAGGCTTTCTCGATACCACCATGGAAGAACCTGTGCCAAACCGCTTTCAATTACCTCCCGGGACTGTGCCAAGGTTACAACGCGCTGGGCCGATCCATTCTCGTGCCACGGTTCGTGCGTCCCTCGCATGTCTCTCCTGTCGGTCCAAACATGTCAAATGTGATGGATATATACCATCCTGCACTCGCTGCCGGCTAGATGAAAAGACATGCTGTTATACCAAATCACGCCGTGGCATACGGGATCCCAGGAGGCGAAGCATGATGAGTGATGCTCCAGCCAACGAACTAGTCCACAGCGCTTCGCCTCCAAACGCGACGAGCTTCCATATCCCCATCAAGCTTAACGACCCTTTCCCCGGAGGGTGGACGGCCAGCTCTGAGCCCCAACCAGCTCGACCCCTGGAATACTTGATTGATCTTTATTACACCTGCTTCCACGATTGCCATCCGTGGCTACCACCTAAAGAAACCATGTACTTCCTCATCCAAACCCGCCCCGAGGAAACGAACTGTGCCCTCATGATGATTCTATACATTGGTTCAGTTTACACCACAAAGGTAGATAGCGCTCCGCTTCGCCATATAGCCTACTCCTCGGCATCGGGGCCACTCGGGAAAACAGTTTGGGACGTACAAGCATTGCTGGCTCTTAGCGTCGCAGCCTGTGGGGAAGATCATCTTGACCACTGTGGGCTATTCTTTGACAGGGCGCTTCAAATCGCTCTGGAGCTGGGACTCCAGGACAAGAGTTTCGCTGATGCGGAACCGAATCCCGTCTTGGCCGAATCGTATCGAAGAACGTATTGGGCCGTATATTTTCATGGATCGTTGCGGACAGTGCGGGAGAACCGAGGCCACTTTTTGCTCTACACAACCGGCGTGACCACCGAACTCCCCTGTGAGGAATGGGAGTACCAAACCGGGGTTGGTTTTGCCCCCGGCTCTCATCGTGTTGACGGATGTTAACTCCCATACAGAAAATCCCGACACCGGTTTCGCTTAGAGAATACGAAGAAAAAGGTGCCTTGCGAGAATATTCTTCTTGGGCATATCTCATAGGTTTGGTTCGGATCAGCGGTGCGTATGTTGCACCAGTTCTTAATGCGGGCTTTGGGGTAGACCAGGGTGCCATTGACAGGGCAGACCATCAAGTTGCCTCGTGGTTGTTGCAGCTTCCGCAATGGAAAAAAGAACTAGTTGATCCAGACGGAGCAGTCGACTTGATTTTGTACACGGCGGTGAGTCCAACTACTACCCGTGACGGCGAGACTGATGTTGATAATGTGACGCATAGATAGGGATTGCCCATGGGTGAGTCGACGAGGACATAGCAACATTTCCAACAGCAAACTAACTAGTACGTACAGTCTCCGAATCCGAATCAACCTCCATCTCAACGGTATAGGCGTAAGATTCGGAATTAGCGATCTGCTAAGGCAGGGACCCATCCTCCATCGCCCGTCGCCGCTCCCCCCAAACGTAGACTCCAAGGCGCGTCCATGGGTGCACGGGTCCATGGCACTTCACAAATCCCTTGAGCTAGTGGGACTTTTCAAGGCCTGCATCCCACCAGAGAAATCATCTCCCGCATGCGCATTGGGTATGGAGCGAGCAGTTCTGCCCATGCTTGATTCATACATTTACGGGAAGTGCAGATCGGCTGTCTTAAGGGAGAAGATCATGCTTCTAGCCAACGTGCTAGGAAGGATGGGTGATTTCTGGCCGATTGCAAGGAAAGTATCCAGCGATATCATACAAGCTTTGGAGGTGGCGGACAGTTCTTGGAGCATGCAGCTGGGTGCATACCATGATTGGGAGTCCGTGGTGGATCAGGCAATGCCATCGGTCGTCGAAGACGATGGTTTGTTTCAGCTTTCGCCATTCATGCCAGAGCAAGCGGGCACAAACGCTGGAGGGATTACTGAGGGAGTGAAGCTCGAGGGTTTCAACGAGCATCTGGGAATTGAATTTCACGAGCAGGAAGTCTAACGCATGATAATGGAATAGCGCAGGGGTCTCGGTTGTTGTGGGTGTGGTGTCGCGGCGAGTGGTTGATGGTGGTGACAGTGGCCTGGGCCTTTTCAAGAAGCAGGCCAACGTGATCAGGACTCATTGCTGGATTTTGAGCCATGCCAGGCTGTTAGGCCAAGCATATACGCCAATATATACATATTTATATATACATCAAGAAATGATGCATGCGGATGTGACTCATGGGTGTATTCTTGTGCCACTGCGAGGCTTTGCAATGAGAGCGGACCAATAGACGGACGCGATGCACCAGCCATGTAATCAGACTGCACCCAGCGTCAGCCACTGGGTTAGGTATTCAACAGGTCGGAAGCCTATAGAATAGCTTCGGTCTGCTTGCACTCATTCACCCACGTGGTAAGCAGATGGGCAGCAACCCGAGTGGTGTCGATGGGTGAGCGTGCTCGGTGTTCACGCGCCCTGGCTGCGGACATAGACAAGCTTACAGCTACATGTACGCTACATGTGCTGTATGCCCGTTGGTTGGTGCAAAGTGGTGGGACGTCCAACGTTATCATGCGCGCCAAGGGTTCCTCAGGGCCCCTCCACCCCCCCGCGAGGCCCGCCGCCCACACCCGCACCCAACCCACCCCCACCACGACCCTTCGACTCGCCGCCTACATCATCCAAAGTCAACACAAACAACATTTGACAACACAGCGACGCGCCCCGGCTGCACCCCCCGGCGCACCTACTTCTTGCTCTCTCAAGGCTGCCTTGCGATGCGGCCCCGCTGCTGCTGCTGTTGAAACGCCTATTTCCTGTGACTCACCCCGCGCAACACCGTGAATAGGCACTAAAGCTACCCTGGTCCGCCATCTCCACCCTCCGTCCTGTGCGCCGCTGCCGTCACCTTATCCGTGAACCTATTTAATCGTCGCAACGCCCCCAGGCACCCGTCAGCCCTCTGAAAACCCAATCGATGTGGACTTCCGTCCCGTCGCATTGCTTCTCTTGCCACCTCGACCTGATGCGACGCATCCAGACGCTGTCTCCGCCCTCAGCTCCCCCAGCGTCGCATCCGCACTCAACAACATGTCGTCATCGTCACCTAGGAACCGCCAGCCTCGCGCTGAGGACTCGTGGCGCATGGTAGAGGGCGAGAACGACTCCTTCGATACCAGCATCCTGCCCTCACTCGGGGAGTCTCCCATACCGCCCTCGTCCGGCTCCACGGGCCTGCCGACCCAGCCCTTCTCCCAGGACGTGAGCTTCAACATGAGCTTTGGCTCGCAGGACAGCATTCGCGACTTTACCAACCACCAGGACGACGAGCAGGTTATCCTGCGCGAACCTTTCAAGCCCAGCATGTCGGGCGCCAACGTCAGCAGCATGGGCAACACATATCGGACACCTGATCCCGAGTTCATGATGCCCCGCGTTGATATCCAAAGCCGAGACAGCACCGGGAGTGGGAGGACAATAAGAGGCCTGGGAATCGGTTTCGCAGGAAATGGTGATGCAGGACTTGTCAGGAGAAGGGGAAACATATCTCTGGGAAGTCCGTCCAAACATCGAGGTGGGCGGAGGCGGTTTGATGAACCAGATGACTACGATTATCGTCGGGACCCTCATCGCACAGCACCCAGAGAACCACAAGGGGGCTTTACCCAGTCTATCCCCGGTGCCCTCTATGGCACTATCGCTTGGGCATTCGGCGTCATTGCCCTGGCCTTTCGCTACGCTCAAAAGCCACTGGCTTTTCTTCTGGCGATATATCTCTCTTTCGGAGGCATCATCATTGCACAGAACATGGCCACTCGTTCTATATCGGCTTCCCTCTCTCCCATATGTCGAATCCCAGGGCTTTCACTATTCAACGTGCCGTTTTGCCCATCTTCTGAGACCATCGTAACCGACCCCGACGGTCTTCGATCACCCATGGTCGAGTTTGACGATCTCATGACGGTGCAAGGGCAGTTCGAGCAAGTTTTGGAAAAGAGCGCCGACGGCGTTTCTCTTCCCTTTGAGATGAAGAGATCCGAGACGGCCATCAGGGATCTTCGAAGCCTGGTGCGCCATAGCGACCTCCAAGCTCGCGATGAGCTTCTTCTCGAATTTGATGGCTATGTTGACACAGCTCGTCGAACTGCCTCAGATTTACAAAAGTTCAACACCCACGTTGGATCTGCTGTTGATGCAGTGATAAGTATTAACCGCTGGACTTCTCGGTACATAGATACTCTAGCTCCCGACTCCGCTGACGACGAACCACCTTTGGCCGCTGTTGGCTGGGCTTCGTGGCTTTTCCATCCCTTCCAGCCCACAGTCGACCACATGTTCAACGAGCGCATCCTGCTGGACAAGTATGTTGAGCACACGGCCCTAGTATCGGAACGTATTGCGTCCCTTATCCTTGAGGCCCAGGCCGTCCTCCGCCTCCTTACAAAAGCCGAAGATCACTTGTCGCTGATCTACGACATCTCCTCTCGCTCCTCAGCCGACACAGCCCAGCGCCGTGATTCGGTTCTCTGGAACATCTGGACCCTGGTTGGTGCCAACTCGGCCCGGCTCAACAGCCTGTCGCAGCAGCTTGCTCTTCTTCGCCAGGTCGACGTTCAGCGTTCCTCCGCCGTTGCCCAGGTCAATGCTCTGATTCTGGAGCTCGAGGCCATCCAGGCTGGCCTTGGTGACTTGCGTGATCGCGTTGCGGAGCCTGCGCTTCTGCAAAATGCCAACCGTCCTGCCATCCCCTTGAGCGTTCACATCGAAACCATTGACCGCGGCGTGGAACGCCTCGAAGACGCTCGCCGCCGCATTCGGGCAGCCGAGAATGACCGTGTTCGCGATGCACTTACGAGGGGCGGTCATCGTGAAAGCGAGCGTATGATTGATGCACAAAATAATTAACCCCCACAGGAGTTGAGCCGCATAGGTTTCGAAGATGAGGAAGCGAGGCGAGGTCAGGTTGTTTTTCTGTTTGTTTGTATGCTGCTGGGTCCATGTCTAACTGAAATGAAGATTGGAAACCTACCACCACCACCACCACTACTACTACTACTACTACTACTACTACTACTACTACTACTACTACTACTACTACTACTACTACTACTACTACTACTACTACTACTACTACTACTTACTGTATGAAATGGGGAAACGAAATGCATGCATGTCGTACATATACAATTATTGTTTGTTTGGCGTTGGGGGGGCATGAGGAAATCGATGATACATCAGACACAACTGGAAATAACAAAAAACGCAAAATAACATACATAGACTGAACCAAAGTTTCGCGCAAAATATGGTCTGGGTCGCACTTTGGAATTCGGCGTTGTCTGAATTTATTAATTTATGTTGTAGCTATTGGCAATACTTTCTATTTTCTTGGCAATGTGGTGATTGTTCTTAACCACTCGTCCACGACTGAATCCCATCTTAGTTCCGTTTGTCATGCTTGCTTGCGCTGGCTGTGTAGCCTCTATCCACACAAGACTCATCCGGTCGTACATCTAAGCTACTCCAAAGAAAAGAAAAGAAAAGAAAAGAAAAGAAAAAGCACAAAATCTCTCAGATACTGTGTACGAAAGGTCTAGTGTACTAACAAGTCGAGAGGCTACCTTGGGTCCAGATCCCGGTAACTCTCTGCATGTATTTACGCATATGTGCGATGTTCATAGAGCTCTCCGGCACAGGGCAAAACCAGTTGCCACCTATGCCTCAATGTAATGTCATGCCCAACATCCGTGGGTTGAATCCAAGTGGGCGCCAAAATGCAAATACGCCCCAGCTCATAACCCAAAATTGTCGTAAATGTAGTCGTGATGATTGACTTTTGCCCAACTCCTTGTCCGAAAAAACGAAGGGAAACCCTCCATCTATTGAACCAAAAACGCCATTGCCATGCTTCACCACTGCCCATGGGAAGTTCAAATGCCTTCTATCGCCATAAAACCAAAAATCAGCCAAATTTAGAAGTACCCCGGGAACACCTTGGCAAATCCACGACGCCCTGTTTATTTGTTAGAAACCAATGCAGCAGTCAAGAATCTTGACAAATCAACTTACATAGCGCCCGATGTTGATCAGGGTCATCAAACGGTGCATTCTTAGCGGCAATCTCCCGCATGCGTTCACGGGCAAAAGAAGAAGGGCTTGATCGCCCAGCGGGGGCTTCTGTCTCTGAGTTTTCCGGTTGTGTTGGGAGCAAATTCAGTGCTTGGGGCCGCGTTCGTCGTGATTTTGTTGTTCTTGCGGGGGCGGGAGGGTTCGTGGTAGCTACTGGATCCTCCACGTTTGTGCCAGAGACCGAGGCCGTGATTGTTCCAGCGCCTTGCTCTTCGTCAACCATCGGCGTCGGGTCGCTTGCTAGCTCTTTCTTGGGGGTCATTGGTTTCAGAGCGACCGAACGCGATACTCCAGGGGTCGCTGCAGAGCGAAATATGCGTTTTCTCCAACCCTTCAACTTGATATCGTGATCCTCGTGTTGTGAAAAGTCATCTATGTCGACCCTTTCACGTAACTTCCTCAATGCCCTCTCACGGCGAACCATCCCGTTAGTGATATTCGGGCTATATCCCCGGGGAAGCATGCTGTGCTTGCACATGGGACATAAGGAGCTGTTTTGAGAGAGAAACTCGTCGATGCATTCGGGGTGAAAAATATGCCCACATGATAGCTCTTTGATAATTGTTCTGCGATGGTCGAAGTTGACTAGACAAATGTGACAGGATGGCTGATCATTAGTAGCGGCAGTGTCGCCACCATGGCCTACATTGCCTCGTTTACTTCGAACACTTGCAGCTGATCGGATGCTGCGTTGATCTTGACGTCGAGTACTTCGCGTGCCTCGGCCCGAACGAGGGGTTGGGGGAGCAGCCACGGATTCCGGATCGGCATTGTAAGTGAAGAGGGGGAAATGTCTTATATGAGAAGCAGGGACGGTCAATCGCTTGATTCCCATAGCTTCCAAATCGACTTCTCCCGATTCAACTCGACGCTTCAGGGATATCCGGCGGCGGCGTTGTATCAAATGCATAGTACAGGAAACACCTGCGATAATCAAGAGGAGTGCGCCGATGACGATGAGAAAAAATACCCAGAGAGAGGGAATATCAGAATCGTTCTCAAGTGTGAGCTCGGCCCAAACTCGAACATAGTCTTTCTCGTTGGGGCCATAGAGTTCGCTAATTTGGTCGCCGTGAGGAATATCGTCGATGCTGCCCGAATAAAGACTAAGCTGTTCCATCATGTTGTACCCTTCCTTACCAGAAATGGCAAAGATAGGGTATTTATTGGCCTTGACCCATGCACCACCATCCTCGAGGTTCCAAACGGGCGAATCAGAATCCTGTGGCTTGTTGGACGAATTGTTGGGTTTGTAAAAAATGAAGGCGCGGATAGGGTCGGTCCGCGCAGAAGCCATGTAGGCGAGAGTGCAATCGATGCTGAACCAAGGGGCGAGGGCGACGAGGTTGTAGTTTGTCGGAGGGAGGTTAGCACGACGGGTGACATTTTGGGGGATAAAATCATATTGTTGCTTGTCGCAGGCTGCACTGTTGTCGAGATCAGGAACGTAGAGGAGACCCTGGATGACACCATCGAGGGTGTCGGCGTTTGTAGTGGTCAAGGTCGTGAGGTTTGTGGTCAGACGTTCCTCATATGCTAGCTGGCTCTGTTGGCAGAATGGTCAGTCATTGTGCCGGCTAACAAGGCCGAGGGCAGGTGGTGGCGACGCACCGACAACGCAGTGATATTGCGAATGATGGTTGATGGAACCGTACTGGCACCGCTCCATACCGGGTTGCTGAAGAGTAGGCTTTAAATATTGTCAGTCCAAGATCGAGTCCGAGGTCAAATGTGAACCGGGTTGTCGGGGAGTTTGATGCAGAACGCGTGAGTATGGCGGGGTGGGCGACAGCGACGGTTGACAGAGACGCCGATTCCAGCAGGAGAATGAAAATGAGGCAGACAGCGAGCACAGAGACTGATGGAACAAGCAAATGGTTCAAGATTGAATGCAGGAACTTACACGACATTTCGGATTTCGGTGAGCGCTGGACGAAGTCAGTTTCTGGGGTGCCAAGACTGTGACATGAAGATTGCATCTTGGCCGCGACGCCAGGTGCGGAGGAACCACGGCGATGGGGACAGGAGCAGAAGCTGGGGGAACAAAGACTTACACATTCTCCTAGCACATTCTCAATCATGTCACGGTGGGCATCATAGAGCGCGCACTCGGGAGCGCGCGTGAATGAGGCAGCGACCAGGATAGCGAAAGCAAGGAAAGGGATCTCAGATGAGAGTTGTCCGGGATGAAGCGAACCAAGGCAAACACGGGGAGATGCGAGGATGGAAAGGGCAAGCGGTAGGAGGTGTGTTGGGCGCTGGAGAAAGAGTGAGGAGGGGAGCTGGGAGAGGCGGGAGCCAGAGATGGTCCGGGCGTTGGTTGGACGGCCGTCGGCAAGTAGGTACTAGCAAGTTCCCCGTCCAAGCCTACGTCGTGGGCTCTGGTGTGTCGGTGCAGGAGCGGGAAGGGGGGGAGTGTGGAGAATTGCAGGCTGTGGGAATGGAAATAGCCGGTGAACTAGACGATTAGACAAACCACTGCCGGTTCGCCAGCAATAAACCGCAATCCCACCGAAAAAACGAGAGAGAGATTCTGGCTTGCACCTAGCCTGGAATCATGCATGGCCTACAAATTGACGGGATGCCGGGAACCACGGGGGGGCGTGCGACCGTGTGGCGTTTAAGTGCGAGATGAAGTTCCGTCATGGAAAGCGAGGCCAAACCTTGCCTGAAAGAATAGCCAGTGGGGTCCTTTTGCTGGCGAGACCCCCGGTATGGCGGCGGCGGCTGCTGCTGCTGCTGCTGCTGCTGCTGGCTATCCCTTGTGCACCAAGGTGAATTGACGACCGTCATTCAAACTCAACCCGACGTTGCCTGCGACGAGCTGAAAGCCAACGACTTTTATGGGTGTCAAATTGATGCTGGTTTTGCAGACAGAAAAAGAAATTACGACCGAGATCAAGCTAATAACCAAGACAGCCTCGGGGAATAAATCATGTTGACGGCAGGGTCTCGGCAGGGCGAACACCACATTAGGGACTGACCTTTTGTGTTTCTCAGGTGCACTGAGTGCAGGGAGCACAACACATTTGCTTGGGTGTGCGGTCGGATCTGCCCAGGTTTAATCTGCATGGGCCATTGTGCAACAGACAGCGCTGCCTGCAAGAGAGGGAGGGCGTCTTCGGACAGATGGTCCAATCATGACCTGTTGAGGCATGCTCGGGTTTCACACATTCTACTCAATATCCAAACAACCAACACAGTGAGACCTACCCAGTCGCCTTAATGCCAATCGGTTCCCCGGGTACATTTTTCTTTCACATTTCGGCTTCGGGTTACTTGCTCGTTCCCGGCCGTATCCGCGCATTGTTATGTGACAGGTGAACAGAGAGGATTCATTGAAACCGAAGACGACGGTTGGTGGCGGCCAATACACCCTCTCCATCCGGACGTACCGAAGTTACACATACAGTGAGTGCACTGTAATTCACACCATGCCATTTCGACTGTGAGAATACGTGTCTCGGGAACGGGCACACACCATTGACGCCCCGCAGGCAAACAGACAAACCTAAGCCAAACACCACAGCACAAAGGGTCCAAGGAGGCAAGTATATCCGAAGACTACCTCCATGTGGGCGGGTTTTCCTTGTCAAAGGTTCTTTGTCCGCCCTTGACAGTCAGTGCTCGCGCATGTCAGGAAGCACCTTGACGTTCGAGCACGGTCGTCAGAGCGGCCAACAAATCAGGAATTTCCCTACCCTATCTCTCATAATATGCACCCTTGCACCACGCAGGTGATTGATCAGCACGTCAGTCGATTGATGTTCGAGTCGTTGGCTTTGGCTTTCATTCAATGCCTGTGCTATTGTTTCCGTTGTTGCAATCGGCGTGATTCGGGAAGCATAGGTGATATTCACTGGTGATTTTGGCCACGAGGATCAAGGCGCTAGCCACTTGTCGGCAGCTAGTCAGTCACACCAAGACACACTCCAGTAGATTCAAGACATGCACAGCAAGTGTCACACAAGAGCGGAATGCGTAGAAGTACACGAGAATGAGACGACATATGCTTCTGGACTCGCAAAGAGGAGCCCCGTGTGATTGAATGACTCGGGAAGTCCGGCTACTCGATGAAAAGGAACCCGCACAATATCGGAGCGAAATAGCCAGTTGAATTGCAAAATTGACACCGAACGGACCGGCGAGACGCCCCGAAACAGAGCGTCAGGAAGAACCGGCACGTTTATCCATTGTAACATGGTATTAGCGCGTTTCCTGCTGTATTAGCCTTACCAGCAGCCTTCACGACGTTTGGGGGTCAAAAAAAGGAATCGAACGGCACGCCAGCCGAATCGGATCTGCACTTCCGCCAAGCTTCTGCGCCCAAAAAGCTTGTCTCCCACAACGTGCCCAGCTTTGTCCAAGGGCCAGGAGAGTGACCCTCATGGCCTGTGGACCGAATACCACTCACACAGAGGGACAGCCAGTCAAAAGGGGGCGACCGTAGATGAGCCAGGACCCCGGTCCTGTTGAAGGCCCAATTTATCCCTCTTCTGGGACCAGAGCAGCCTGAAATAGGAGAGTCGCAGGGCGTCGTCCAAACCTTGGCCATCCTTCTAATTCTCAGACGTTGAAGGCGGCAGGTTGCTTATCTGCCTTAGTCCAGATGCATATCCTCTGCTGGCGACATGATGTAGCTCTGTGGAGGCGTGTCGATGATAATCTTGCCACACGGTCGTAGCGCGGCGTGAGGAGACTACATATTCCCTCGAAACAACCCACGAATTGGGTCTTTACCAGCTTCGCTAGGGGCCGTCCCGCATCGTGAATACTCAGTGTACGGGTGACCCAGTCGCGTGCACTGCCGGCCCGTGCAAAACATGCTAGATTCACCACCACATGGCTCTGGAACGGCACGGGGCGGGGTACTTTTTTTTTTGGGGGTGTGGAGCAGACAAGATGCTTCAGGTTGTGCTTTAATAGAGAAACGGGAGCCCAATGCCGACAGTTTGGAAGCCATCTCAATAGAGCGTAGAGATATTCATTTATGAAGATGGAATGCCCGCAACCTCAGCAACCTCACGGTTGATTAGCCCATCATGATACGAAATTCGCTGCCGTCAAATGTCGTCGAATTTTGCGACAACGAAAGGGAGCGGGTCCAAATCATGGGATATGACAGTGTGGTTGCATTCGCTTGTCGACGTGTCAAGCAACCCGTACTTCCAATCAACGAACGGATGCTTCATTCACCCGAGGACATCGTCCAAGGCCTACACGAACTTGACATTTGCCGCGATATGACGCTGAACCCAGTCGCCATGTATTCCGCACTGGATCGTCATTTCGATAACTGTGGGATAGTTGAGGTCGGCCCCGTTTTTTTTTACACTGGCATTACCATGGGGAAGTTCAAGTGGTTCTTGAATTTTTTCGGGGCATCATGGGACTAGACTCCCGACCCTCGAGGCCGGATATTCGGGATTATGGTCTACGGACCGAGCCTGTCAATCAAGACGGAAGACACTTTGGGCAATGGCGTTGTGGCCGCTGCATAGCCCTTGAGGAGCAGGTGGAAGTCTGCAGCATGAATTGTACGTCACAAACAGCAGACGCCTGCAAAACAATGCGTTTCATAATTCACCGGAGCATCTCGTGCATAATGTACACCAAGCGCCTCGCTGATAGGTGCCGGCTCCCCGAGACCTCCCTCTCCCTCCCTCGCGGAGAAGAAAAAAAAGGCTTCATCTAGCGCTCTGTGGTGGCTGTGCCGTGCCTGTTGTGCCCCCCTCCCCTTCTGTCCCCACCTCCTCCGCCAAACCCATGTTCGCTAGAACACATAGGACGGCCGACGGGCAACGGAAAAACAAGTCTAGCAACTCAAAACCTAGGCCGCCGGCGGCCTACTGGGGACCTAAGGAGCCGGGGGTCTCGCAGAGTGGTCAATTCAGTACGGGGCGAACCACCGGTGCGGCGCCACTCGACAGGCAAACATTGGTGCGGGAAACGGAAGGATACGCGTTCATCAAGGTTTTTTCTCGTTTTCTCTTCCTCCCTTGGCAAGAGCCTTCCATCACATTTCTTTGCGGGAGGGGAGAGGGGAGAGTTGTAAACTGTGCACTCTGTTCCTCAGGCATCAAGCAGCTGACACGCCACATTCCGCTATCTATCCCTCGCTTCCACCTCTCCCCCCACACACCGCCACGCCAGCCAACTAGCACCCACCGACCGCGACTCTTCCCGCCCGTGTGTATCCTTATGTACATGGATGAGGGACATCTCAGCCCGCCTCTGCAGTGCCAAGTGCCAAACTTGTTTCGGACCCTTCACAAGCCAGGGAAAATAAAATGCTGTGCTAGGGTGACAGTCAAGTGCGTTCTAACGTGATTTGATAGTAATCATCACACGCACCATTTCCTCCACTTGTAGGGCCTTGTCAGCCACCGGGCTGCGCCGCCAGCACACTATCCAAAAAAAAAAAAAAAAAAATCCATAGCTTTGCAAAACATCGCGTAATCGTCCTCATTTGATGCTACGGGCCGCTAGAGATCGTCATGCTGATATCATTTTTCGCTGGCTCATCACTGCCCCATTGATACACTTGATACACCCTCGCGCCAATAGTGCGTGCTCATCTGTGCAAAGGGGGTCAAGGGTCTCCCGATTGATTCGTTCACACAGCCCTCTAGGCCTTCATTCATCCTACGTCATATAGGGTAGGAAGTGCCGTGAGAATGGGAAAGAAAGAAGAATAGGGCTCCACGCATCTTTGATCCACGGTCCGCGCCTTGTAAGGATGGCTCGGTCCGGACTTTTTTTTTTTCTTTTTTTTTTACGCGTCTCCAGCCCGTACGGGATCGCTGCCGAATGGGTCAAGCAAGCATTGTGTAAGCGGCCGGATGGGATTTTCCCCGTGCTAATCAACCCTAAAAAAAAAACACGGGCAAACCACATCAAGATGCGTACGACTACAACAACCCCGAGGACGTCACCAAAACACCAATAAAGACAGTATTAGCAATGCATTTGGTATCAATCGCGGATTTTTTTTTTAAACCCCGGTTGGGCTAAATAATCCAGTGCATATATCATTAAAAAGCCATGCACGATAGGAACCCATTATACTTTTTTTTTTTTTGGTCATGGGTTTTGAACAAGCTACTCCCAGAGGACTTGAAGTGTCAGACTTTTGTTTGGCAACTTTGATCGACTGCTTTACGCGTGCCGTAAAACATCCACCCCCTGTTAACACAGCCTCCCGCCAGAGCCCACTTCACATGTTCCATCAAACCTTGTTCAGCTGATGACAAGGATAAAACAACTCGCCATTGAATGCGGTGAGAGTGCCCTGGTCTGCATGACAACTTTTTGCGTAGCCTCGTGCGGGTTTTGTAGAGCATTCAGTTATTAAGCACACAGGATAGGTTTGGCGAGAGTCTCGTTGAGTTATACAATCACTTTCATTCAATAGGTAACACAGAAACCTATTTACACACAGCCTATTCACAACTACAAAGACCTGTCCATTGTCTTGTCAATCAGAAAGCTATCAGCCCAAAAGTCCAACCCAGATTGTTTCTTGTAGGAGATACCTGACATCACATTCCTATACGCCTCTTGGCTCGCGCATCTTTTACCAACGGCGCTCACCACCTCCATATCCGCCGCCGTACTCATCTCGGCGCTCATACTCGCTTTGGCGCGCGTACTCGTCGGCAGCGCCGCCTCCATATCCGCCCTCATCACGGCGCTCGTAGCCACCACCACCACCACCGTAGCCTCCGCCATATCCGCCCTGCTGAGATTGGTTTCCGTAGCCGCCCCCGTATCCGCCTTCCTCACGGCGCTCGTAACCACCACCACCACCGCCGTAACCGCCACCGCCGTAACCACCACCACCTCCATAACTCTGCTCCTCGCGACGCTCGTATCCACCACCACCACCGCCGTAGCCACCACCTCCATAGCCACCTTCCTCGCGACGCTCGTGGCCACCACCATAACCACCACCACCACCTCCGTAGCCACCTCCGTAACCGCCTTGACCTTCGTTGCTATCGCGGCGGCGACGGCCCTTGTCGCTGTCATTGCTATCATTGCGTCTGTGACGCTCCTTGCTGTGCCTACGTCGGCGATCGTTGTCGCTGTCCTCATCATCGCTGCCCTTCTTGTGACGGCGGTACTTGTTCTCATCGTCGCTATCATTGCGGCGGCGGCGGTTATCATCATCATCATCCTCTCGGCGGTACCCAGAAGAGCCGTGGTATTCGCGGCGCTCTGTGTGTTGCTCGTAGCCACCATAGCTGGTATGAGATTCTGTTCGTTCCTCATATCCGTAACCTTGAGTTCGACGGCCATCACTGGTGTCGTGTTGCTCATAGCGCCGGTATTCCGACTGGTGGCTGCCGTCGGGACGGTGGGTCTCCTTGTATTCAGCCTGGCCGTAGGTGTTACCGTCACGCCCGTACTCCCTCTCGGTTCGTGTGTATGAACCATCCTCCTCGCGACGAGAGCTTGACTCCCTTTGGCTGTTCTCACCGAGCGCACCACCAAGGAAAGATGATGCAGCGCCGAGGAAGCCACCCAGGCCGCCAGACTCCTCACGTCGGGAGGACGAAGACTGGTTCAGCTTGATACCAGTGTTTTGCTCAAGCAGACCCGAGAAGGCGCCGCTAGCACCCTCAAGGATAGCGCTTGCGGCAGCACCAGCAAGCTTGTCCTCGGCGGTTTCGGGGCCACCATACAGCTTTCGCATCTTGAGCTTGCCCACGCAGCCGTGTCCGTGACCAGTGTCGTAGACACCATCCTTGTGGTTTTCTCCATTCTGAACTCCATCGCGAGACAGCTGTCGGCGGTAGGCCTCCTGGCCCTCTTCGCCCTTCTCAGCCCACCACTCCTTCACAGCCTCGTAGCTGCGGCGGCGTCCCTCGCGAGCGTCTCTGCTGCCAATGTCACGCTGGGCAGGGTGGTGTATAATTCCATGGATAATGGTGTCCAGCAGGTGGTCCACGTCGACGCTCTCGTCGTCCATGGCGTTCATGAGCTGGGGAACGACCCAGTGCACCATGCTGGCCGCACATCGACCAGCGATTTCGTTGAGAATCTACTCCATAGTTAGCGCAAAATCCTGAGAAAGAGATGGGCAAGGTGGGCACTGTTATCAAGTGCCTGTACGTACGTTGGAGAAGTGGTCCTTGGACAGCATGGAGTGAGTAGGGTCAGTAGAGTCATCATCATGGAAGACAATGTGCTGCTCCTTCTCACTGCTCTCGATGATCTCATCGGAGCCGGTCTTCAACTCATTCTTGATTTGGTTGATAAGGGGGACGATGAAAGGAGCGATGACGGAGAAGATGAAGACGGACAGTTGCTCCTCAAGCTGTTCAATGACCTTGGGGAGCACAGGAATCTTCTCGACAGCAAGAGAAATGGACTTCATGATATCGTCGTGGAACTGAATAGCGGGCATCACTTGCTGGAAAGCGTTCTGGACATAGCGGGTGAACTCCTCAGGCTCACGGGGGGAAATGGTGACGTTGTCCATCTGAGCATTGTTTGCATTCTGCTGAAGCTCATCGATTCGGTCGCTCTGATGTTTGTTGCCAAAGATACCATCAGGGATCTTGTCGAGGAGATCTCGAAGCATACTGGTGTCAGATTGAGCTCCCTCCTGAAGGGTACCCTCGAGCTCATCGATCTCGTTTTGGGTGAGCTTGTCGCCCACTGAAGCGCCATTAGCATAGGTACTCGCAACCTTCAAATGGTAAACCAACCTTCACCAGTGACAGAGTGCAGGAAATCAACACCGCCGAATGTTCCAGTGACAATCGGGTAAACTGAACGACGAGCACCCTCAAGTTCCATTTTAGTGTTGCTTCCAACGTGAGGGAAAACATCGCGCTCGCCCATCTCGATCAGGGCGAGTTCGCAGTAGTTGCTGTGGGCAAAGAAATCTGCCAGGTATTAGCTTGAATATTGCACAATCTACATATTTGCTGAAGAATTGAGATCCAGAAGTGGTTGAGAGAGACTCACCTTCAAGACAGTGAAGGCCAGTTCCCATAAGGCGGAGAGCCTCGTACTTGTCGACCTTTCTCTTGCTTTCGCCGTAGCGGCGACCAAGCTCGATGGCCTTGGAAAAAAGCTGCCTCACTAGCTTCGCGGAGGTCATGATACCGGCGCCCTCGTTTGCGATGTAGTTCTTCATCCCTGTTTCAGGGTCAATCGAGAGTTCTCTCTCTTCATCGACGGGAGCACGTAGGCGACGGTCATATTGGCGAGCATCGATGTTATCAGCGTAGTTTTTGGGGTTATCAATGTGTTCCTCGGGGCGATAGCAGCCAAGTCGCTCGGCGGTAACCTCAAACTCGCCTGATCCGTAACCAAAGGTCATGAAGCCAAGAACGCAGAGCAGGAGTCTGATAGCCTCGGCGGAGACGGATTTCGTGGTACCAACATCGACGGCCTGGGAGTAATCTCTGAGCCAGTTGCCAAAGTAGACGCGAGAGACGGTGAGCTTGTTGAACTTCTTGCCGTTGAGGGCGCGAGCCATAGTAAGGGTGAGGAGAGCATCTTCGATATCACCATGTCGCCCTGGAGGGACCGGGTTAGAGAGTGGACAGTAGCCTGGGTTTTCATGGCCGACTTACAGTTCTGGCCCTCGACCTTGGAGATGGAGCCGATGTTTCCAGCACCGAAAGCAAAAGCGGGTGAGGCCAGACAGACAAGAATGATGAGCCCCACCAGGAGGCCTGGAGACCTGAAGTAGGACATTTTTGCGTGTTCCTTTCTTCAAGAGCTGGGAGACGTCCCAGAGCAGACAGGATTAAGATAGCGAATGCGCAGTCGCAGAAAACCCCAGTCGAACTAGCGAGGGGAGGAGAGGGTGTGAGGGGGAAAAAGGAAATATGAAGGAAAAGTGAATCAGAAGCGGAGGAGGAGGAGGTGGTAGAGGGAGGTAGTTGAGGAGGGGTTGTCTGACGGAGCTGAGGGGCAAGTGACGCAGTCTCCAACTGGGTGCAAGCTGTGGCACTCAAAACATGTCGCAACACAATCAAGATGGGACGGGATCTTGGACATTGGACCAACGAAAACAGGAATCAGCTACAGCTGTCGGACAGTGACCATTGGACGCCAGGGGCCACTCTGGGCGACGCGGGCTCCCTCCTGGCTTCATATCCATACCTGTTTCTGACCAGCTTGATTTCATGCGCGCGCGAGGCACCAACCCGGTTTCTGGCCGCCCGCCTGTCATTCGCCCAATCCCTAGTAAGCATGAAATTATACGCGCTTGGGGGCTTGGGGCCCAAGTAACCTTCTGCTAAGAGCGTCAAGCATGGAGGGGCAGCTTCAAGGGAGCTACCTCTGGGGCGTGGGTCCCTCGTGTTTTGTCTGATGCCATGGTACCCGGCAGTTGGGCGATGACGGTTTGCGCGCTGAGGCACCGTGCCCCTCCACCCAGCCCTGCAACCACTCCCTCCTACGTAGCATCAACGAGAGCACGGCACGGAGGGAGCTGGAAGGAGGGAGCTGGGAGCAGGGGTCTGCGACATGTGGATGCGACGGCGATCGCCCGCTCTCGAACCAAAGCTTGCTGGTGAGGGGCAGACCCCGAGCCCCGCCACGCGTTTGGATGGCTTGCTCGAGGCTGGCTGTCGGAGCCGTCGGAGGGGTCGGTCGGTGAAGCCAAGGAAGTTCGTAGCTAGATCAGTCAATCCTGGGCGCTGACGAACGCCTCGTGAGACGAGGGAACACGGCAGAGGAGGCAGATGAGCAGATATCTGCAATTTTGCGAGGTCCGCTGGAGGTCGAGAAAATCGTCTCAGCCATCACGTGGGGCTTGTGTTATGGTACTACGTACCACGCGCGAGCTGCCCCTCACTCGCGAGGTACCTCTGCACGCGTTCGTTGTAACATCATGATAGACGATGGATTCACATGCTCGGATGGAGATAAGAACAGCGAGCTTGTCAGAACGTCTCTAAGTATGATGCCTCCCAAACCAAGTGGTCGAGGAGATGGCATGCTTTATACTCGCTCAGGACAAGGGTGAGGGCTCTAATCTGGCTTGTCCTCAAGTCCGGCTTGGATTCATACTCTGTGGTCTATCAGGGTGCCTGGCTTGGGCTGAGTGGAACCGTTAGGATGGGAGCACATGGGTGCATTATTATTGAGGATGAGATTTTTGCACCTCGAGTGACGGACTTGGGAACTCTGGAGGTTATGAGAAAGTGGGTGTGGCTGGCCGAGATTTTGGGCGGGGAGCAACGTGAGCGACGGATACCCAAGCGCGATCAAGCACCAAGTAAAGTACACAGAAGATGCAAAGTGTATTTTGACGACCCAAATTGAACAGCAAGATAGCCAGATCTGGGGCACATCGTCATTCTGCTGTGTCGGACATAATCCTGGAATTCGAGACCAAGACTGTTGGCCTTCTGGTATACTTTGTAACAGGCCGCATGACTGCGTAGGCCTTGCTTGAATCTGAACGCGCCTCCATGAAACCATGCGCATTAATATGCTGCCATTCGTTTCCGTAGATAATTGCCGCTGACAATTTACTGACTTGATGTGGAGGATGGAGGATGCCGTTGTATGTTAGAATGCTGGTAGATGGTGTACTCGCGAGTATGAATCAACCGAAAATACGCGGATACAAATGCCATAGCAGCTCAATCAAATGAGCAGTAGCTTAAGGATGCGTGGGATTTATCACGCTGTGTTACCAAGTCTGCTAGCGTCTGTAGCTAAAGCTTCGTGATCTAAACCTGTTGAGTTAGGCATGATGTTTCCTGGTCGAAGAAGTAGTGGGCAAAAAACTGGTCACAGCTCTACAACGAAAGGGCCCAAAGTTCAAGAATGCATATTGGTGACACACCGGAGCCTGCTTGCTTCTCTGGTTTAACTGCTTTACTTTGATTCGTAACAGCTTTTGTCAGTGCCATCCTCTGCTGCTCCTTGGTTGATGCTGAGCCGCCTCAGATGAGGTTGGAGTTTGGAAGATACTTTAGGACTGTGAATATTCCAGAAGTCTTCTACCTAACTGGCTATTGGATTGGAGTTTGCAGAGCTCCTTCTGTCTTGTGGCAATGGTATATGAGCATTGGTGAGTAATGTAAATTGGCCAAGGAAACGCCGGTTTCTTTGGCAAGGACTGGTAGATGGCTGCAGCTTGCAATCAAGCTGCCTTGAGGCGGTACGTTGTCTCTTCTGTTGGCTGGCTGCATTGAACAGTGAGCGCAGCGAGAGTTTGTAGCGGGTTTACCAGGCCTGGGAGCGGATTGATTGCGCGGTTTAGTGGGGATGAATGCCAGTCCGACATCAGCGCTCCATCGCTATCACCATCGCTATCACGGAAAGCTCCAGGCTGGTGGGAAACGCAGCAGAATTTGGGGCTGGGCAGCTTGTGGGTGCTGAGGTCCTCCGCCGACCAGATGGAGATGGCCGACGGCAAAGGTGGGTATGGGCCTGGGGCGCTGGGAGGGAATCAAGTGAGGGGAACTCGCGAGCGCATGACGCAGTGGCCATCAGAGTGCAGAAACACAAAGGGTGCCATCCTTCAAGCAATGCTCTCGGAGTTGGGACGGGCGCCGCCCTAAAGACCGATGACACTGTGTGTGACAGCCGGGTCGGGGCCCGGAAAGCGACCTGGACTCAAGGTTGGGGGCCTCAAGGACCTCAGGCGACCCAGTGAGGACGTGGCCTGGACGGGGGAGGGGAGCCGGAAGCCAAAAAGTCCAAAAGTGCAAGACAGCGGGGGAGAGAGAGAGAGCGAGCGCTCTGGGCTACGGGCTCTGGTTTGCAGCAGCGAGCGCCGTCAGTCTGCCTGGATCAGCGCCGTGCTGAAATGTACAGGTCGAGGGCGAAGGTGCTGGAATGACCCCGCCCGAGCAGGCCAGAGCTGGCAGTGCATTGGACACAGGCAGGGCCAGTGTGACACTGGACGACTGGGCCTGGGCAACGCTGCCCCAATCGAATCTGGTAGACTGCTGCACAATCTCCCTAAGCGCCCTGGAGTCACAATCACCAAAGGCGCTAAAATTGCCTCCAGAAGAGTCCTCCAGAGGTATCGCTGAAGCATCAGGACAACGACGCGCCGGTTGGCGAGGTCCTAACCTGGGGCTACGGGTGCTATGGGAGCGCAAACTCGACATGCGCCAACATACAAAATAAAAAGGGAATGCATGCACATAGGAACAGGTTGGCGGCGACGAGATGGACAAGTTAATACCGGAATCGATCGAGCATCTGCAATAGTCGAATACGCAGTGTGTACATGGCGACATGGCGAAGGCACTCAGAGTGACCAAGTTGGACCGTCGCCATACCATGCCACGGCTGCTCCTGCAGCAGTAGTAGGCTGCGGGAGACGGGGCGGCAGAGCCTAGGGTGCCCGAGGCTGTGGGCTGCTGGCCAGTGACCAGTCAGCGACTGTCGGGGGCCTGTGGGTTTGTAGTGGGCTGGCAGAGGCTCGGGTCTGGCCAGTTGAGACCATGTGGGTGTGAGGTGAGGTGTGAGGTGTGAGGCGAAGACCGAAGTGTCCTCTTCCCGTTTTGTGTGCCCGGCATCTCGGTGATTTCATTGACACGAGAGATGTTGCAACCTGATATGGGTGGGCTGGTGAGTACATGCTGCCGACATTGAGAAGTGACTACAAAAGTGGTTGTTGGCAAGCCTCGCCCAACGTTTGGTGTAGCGGGTGGCTTCTGTGTGCTGAGCAGTTGAGGTGCTGAGTGTGCTGCTGAAGTCGCCCCGAGCTTGAGGTTCAGTGGAATTCCAGCGGACTCACTGGAAAGCCCAAAGGACGGGAGGTTGGGTAGTGAGGCTTACTGTGATGTGGGAGTGGGAGGAGGGGATCGACTTTGCGACCGGGCGCCTCGGGGGCGCTGGCCCTGGTGCTGCCGAGAATCGGTCCTAGGGCATGTTGGCAATTTTTGGGGTCCATCTGCTGTGGACGGCCATGGTGCGCTGTCGCTCGAGGAAAAAAAAAAAAGGCGAGGGTCCCCGCTTGTCCCTTGTGGAAGCTTCGTTGCGACAGCGGGCGTTGCTGGCAAAATTCTCTGTTGTGTGCTGGGGATCACAGAGGGCTAGAGGGGGGAGCCCCAAGACAGGGAGCCAATTGTTCACTGCTGCCGCCGATTTTGGACCGTCCCAGGTCGGGTAGGCTTTCACCAGTTTTAGCGACCAGGGCGAATTTTTTTTTTTTCCCTTCCCAGAAGGGCAGGGGGGAGGAGGGGAAGCACCTGCCTGACAGACTGATGGTGCTTTTTTGGAGGGTTGGAGGGGACCCTCCTGCGGCGGGGGCCACTCACTGAGCCACTTTCTGGGCCTGTGGGAGGATTTTTTTTTCTGGGCTCTTTCAGGTCACCCACCCACCCACACCCACTGACTGATTGCGCGCATCGGCTGGGGCTACATATTCAGCACACCACCCACCCCCAGCCCCCGAACTGATTTTCCCCCGATCTTCAGCACTCCCTCAACCCTCATCCCCCCTCAGTTCCGCCCCTCTCATCCCCCAAAACCACTGGAACATCACCATCACCACAGCGGATACCAAGCACTCAGCACAGCATTGCAATCTAGCTCGCTTGCGCTTCTATTCTATTACAACAGGCACAACGCATCGTCGCCAGCCGCCTCGCAGGAAAACCAAAACTGTGATTCCAAACTACGCGCCCTGAAATTCCCAGGCCGCAAACGCATCTGCACGCACCCAAAGCCCCTCACTTTCAGTCACAATGCCTCGTCCCAAGAAGTCGGCTGAGCCTAAGGCTGTCCCTGCACCCGTTGTCCCGGCTGCTCCCCTCGCCGCCGTGCCTACTCCTATGCTTCCTGTTCCCTTTCCCGCTCCAGTCGCTCCTCAGGCTGCGGCTCTTCCTCAGCGCGTCGTTGACAACGACAGCTTTCTGCGCGTGCGCGATTCGGTAAGTCGATAGCTATTTCATCCTCACGTTTATGGCTTTGCACAAACACTACACACCCTTCTTTATGCCCCGATTCTCCCACAAATGCGCCCCGCGCAAATCGCGAATCAGCAATGATACAAGCGATAAGAGTCAGCTCTATCTGCCTAGCGAAGCACGCACATGGTCAGACTCGAGCTTGGGAGCCTTCAGGTTGCCTTTCGCAGCCTGGCTTCTAAACGCATCACTGAGCGCACTCACTTATACCATTCTCATTCTACCACAAGCCCTTCACCAGATCAGAACGCCGAGTTACTCAAGCGAGTTTCTTGGGTTTCTCTCAGAATCCCCTTTAAGAGCAAAAATTGGGCAACCGCGCCCATGCACATCTTACAATGTGCACTTCTCTTTTTTCTTTTCTTTTTCCCTCCGGTTACACAGAGGTCAGCTTTTGGCTTCCCAAGGCCAGACGCGCCGCAGTACCTTGTTGTTTACAACGGGCCCCGCGACTGGGCCTTTGGGCTTTGAGGCACCAAGGAGCTATGGCCACCGCGACTTGAGCAGCACCTCACCGTTCCTCGCTACCCCCCACCGCACCCGACCCCACTCCCTGTCCACACTCGCTTGGCCTACCTGCCTCTTGTACGCGCGACGCGTGAAGGTTGAATATTGTTGAAATAGTAGCTAACATGAATTGCTATAGGCTGTTGGTCGCTTGACCACCATCTTGGAGCTTCTTCGCTCATTCACTGCCGACTATGTTCGCCAGACCAACCTGCTCCTGGGCGAGCCCACTACTGAGGGCCATGGTGACATTCTTGCCAACTTTGAGCAAGCTGCCCAGTTCATCTTGCCCGTCCCTGAGATGGCTCCTCCTGTCGAGGAGAAGAAGGAGCGCAAGAAGCGCACCATTGACCCCAATGCTCCTAAGCGACCCTTGACTCCCTACTTCCTCTACATGCAGCACGCTCGCTCCATCATCGCTAATGACCTTGGTGCTGAGGCTCCCAAGGGTGCCGTCCAAGAGGAAGGACAGCGACGATGGGCTCACATGGGTCCTCACGAGAAGCAGGGCTGGAACAACGCCTACCAGTACAACCTCCGCTTGTACAACGCCCGTGTGCACTCGTACAAGCAGAACCAGAACCTTGGTGCCAAGAACATGACCGATGAGGAGGCCCTCAAGTACGCTGAGGACAACCAAATCCCCATGCCCGAGCTCAAGGACGTGTCCCAGACCGAGGCCGCCACCAATGACCATGATGCCATCGCCGAGCAGCTTCAGCAGGTTGCCGCTGCCCCCGGCGGCGAGGAGGATGAGGTCGCCACCAAGACTCCCAAGAAGCCTGCCAGCAGCCGTAAGCGCAAGACAGCGGGAACTCCTGCTGCCGATTCAGAGGTCAAGACTCCTGCTCCTGCAAGCCCTGACAAGAAGCGCCGTCGTGCCTCAACCAAGGCCACTGAGACTCAGGATGAGCCCAAGAAGTCTGGACGCAAGAAGGCTAAGAGCTCTTAAGTCGTTTCCTTTGCTTCTCTCTCTCTTCTTTCGATACCCTCGTGTCGGAGCATTCTGTTGAGCTCCTGCAGTGCCTGTGGCACCTGGAAGCATGATACCTTTGGGGAATGATATATGGACTTGGTTGGGTCGTTTCGATTTCATCTTGCTTTGGTGTTAGGGAGGGCTTTCTCGTTTAGTATTTCTGTGTCGCTTGGGAGGGATTTCACTTGGGGCCGTATGCACCAATAAAAGTCATCGGGGGCGCGGCCAGGGGCTAGGAGTCTCGGCGATTGAGTGAGATGGGATGGGTTGCAGGAGATATCCCTGCTGCAATGTGTACGTTGATTCGTCTCAGTCGCTGTATTTTTCACAGTCGGACTGGCTACGCCGTAATGAGAGCAATGATTCTGCAGTTAAAAGCTTGTTTCTATTATTTGGTGAAATGTGACTGAGATGCAAATTCTTCTATTTTCTTCGCTGCCAGGCGATTTGAAGACTCTCCACTCTACTGGCATCAAATGACAAATTCGTCTTTACTACTGAGGACTGCTGCCCGTCTGTTTTGGCACAAATTACATGTCAACATTGAATACCTTTCGGTCAGGGTGCTACATTGTTTCGATCTTCCATTTGTCATCTCACCGCCAGCTGCTCAATTTGCTATGTTAAACGTCATTCTCAGGGATGTTCATTTCCATGACATCATGCAGTTCTCATTCAGATCGGTCATCATCTTCCTTTGATCAATACACGTAGAATGCCTGCGAGAGAGGTAGGCTTGTGGCCGGCTCGGCCTTGCACACCTCGCCGTCAGCCTCGACGGTGTACCGCTCGGGATCGACACGCATGCGCGGCATGCGGTCGTTGTGGCGCATGTCCTTCTTCCCAATGCCGCGGCAATCGCGTACGGCCTCGACGCGACTGCGCAGCCCGTACGAGGCAATGACCCCTGAGGAAATGGAGGCGGCAGAGACGAAGAGGACACTGGTTGAAGGCGAGAGGGGCGCAAACATGGGGCGTGCGATGACGGGCTGGACAGTGGGGATGGAGGCGTTTGGATCGCCCTTTGGATAAGGTGTCAGCAGGATTTCTTTTTTTCTATCTCTTTTTCTCAAAGGATGTATTCATAACGAGGGAGGGGAGGGGAGGGGAGGGGGAGGGGAATATCTTACCATTTGAGCGCAGGCAATGTGACCGGCCTTGACCACCTGGTAAGGCTTTGTTCCAAACCAGGCGGGATCCCAAACAACCAGGTCGGCCATCTTTCCAACCTCAATGCTTCCGACGAGATGACTAAAACCTTGGGCAATGGCTGGGTTGATTGTGTACTTGCTCACGTACCGCTTCACGCGGGCATTGTCAGCTCCTGTGTTCTCATCCTCGGGCAAGAAGCCGCGCTGGACCTTGTTCTTGTGCGCAGTGTTCCAGGTGCGGAGAACGACCTCTCCACAGCGGCCCATGGCCTGCGAGTCAGAGCTCATCATGCTGATGGCGCCGAGGTCGTGTAGGACGTCTTCGGCGGCGATGGTCTCAGCACGGATGCGGCTTTCCGCGAAGGCTACGTCCTCGGGGATGTCCTTGGAAAGGTGGTGGCACACCATGAGCATGTCGAGGTGCTCATCGAGAGTGTTGCGGGTGAAGGGCCGCGTGGGGTTGGTCGATGATGGCAGCACGTTCGACAGCTCAACGACTGAGATGATGTCTGGGGCGTGACCGCCGCCAGCGCCTTCGGTGTGGTACGTGTGAATGGTGCGGTTCTTGAACGAGGCGATTGTGGACTCGACAAAGCCCGACTCGTTGAGCGTGTCTGTGTGGATAAGACACTGGACGTCAAACTCGTCGCAAACTGTCAAGCATGCATCAATGGCGGCGGGCGTGCAGCCCCAATCCTCGTGGAGCTTAAGACCGCAGGCTCCGGCTATGACTTGTTCTCTCAGAGCCACGGGGGAGCTGTCGTTGCCCTTCCCTGTGATGCCAATGTTGATGGGGAGAGTGTCGCATGCTTGGAGCATCTGGCGCATATAGTGTGCGCCAGGGGTGCATGTCGTGGCATTTGTTCCGGCACTAGGTGAGTTGATTTAGCAACATGGCGAAACAAAGGGTTAGTGAAAGCAAGCCGGGATAATGAGATTGGGGTAAGGAATATTAGTAACGAACCTTGGACCAGTGCCACCTCCCAGCATGGTCGTGACGCCAGATGCAAGAGCTTCGGGGATCTGCTGTGGGCAGATGAAGTGGATATGAGTATCAATGGCGCCAGCCGTGACAATTTTGCCTTCTCCAGCAATGACATCGGTGCAGCTTCCAACGACCATACCTGGCGTCACGCCTTCCATGACATCTGGGTTGCCCGCCTTGCCAATGGCCACGATCATACCCTCCTTGACGCCAATATCGGCCTTGTAAATGCCAGTCCAGTCAATAATGAGGGCGTTGGTAACGACCAAGTCAAGGGTCTCGGCGTCAGGCCGGCCGGTGGCTTGGCCCATGCCCTCGCGTAGTGTCTTGCCGCCGCCAAACTTGCACTCATCGCCGTAGACGGTCATATCCCGCTCGACCTTGACCCACAGCTCCGTGCTTCCGAGGCGGACAAGGTCGCCGGTGGTGGGGCCGAACATGGTCGCATACGCTGCTCGGTCCATCTGGAAGGCGTCAATGTGGCTGAGGTCGCCGGCCGGGTCTGGAGAGTGAGCAAAGCCAGCCTGTTGCAGCTGCGTCACAATATCTTGGGCTCGGGAGAGGTCGACGACTCCTGCAGCGAGGTTGTTGCCGCCACGGATGACACGATTGCCCGCAATCTCGACCATGGTCACCGTCTTCGTGTCGCCAGGCTCAAAGCGGACAGAGGTGCCGGCAGGAATGTCAAGGCGGTAGCCGTAGGCGCGGATGCGATCAAACTCAAGCTGTGGGTTTGTCTCGATGAAATGGTAGTGAGATCCCACCTGGATCGGTCGGTCTCCCTTGCTCGTCACCTTGAGACGAATTCTCTTGCGGTTCTCGTTGAGGGTGACCTTGGATTTTACTGTGATTACAGCACCGGGTTGCCGAGCCGGCTCATAATCCGCAGAAGCGGCCATGGGGAAGATCTTTTGGTCCGGAACCGGGAGAAAGCTTCCATAGAGAGCCCTGTTGAGATCGCCATCATCAGTGCTGATGGGGTTGTGAACTGTTACAAGATATGTGCCAGTGGGGAAGGTGCCTTCGACCTGTATCTCATGGAGGGTGCTGCAGACAAAGGGGAGCACATGACGTCGACCTAGCATAGTTGAGCCAAGAGCCATGAGGTCAGCGACGCTGTGGTTGCCATCACGAATGAGTTCATGAAGATTGTTGGCAATGAGAGCCTGTGTGAGTTGGATGTCAGCGCACTTTGTAGTTGTCTTGGCTGCAGATCCTGCCAATGCGGCGGCGCAGTTATATGGCAGGGGTTAAAAAAAAAAGAGGACAGGGACTAGGAGCAAGATGTAGCGGCTTCTTGTGCCGTTGTTTTATTTACCGTGGCTTCAGAATGGTTCAATTTGATGCCTCTTGCAAGGCGCCTCTGGGCGAGAAGGCCAAGCTGAGAGATGACAAGCTTATCGAGCTGGGCTCATGACCCCTGTTAGCGCCGAGACGAAACCCAGTGGTGCACGTGGGCTTGAGCACGAGTGGACGAACCTCCTTGGGAACTAGATGCATGGTGGAATCGGGGTCGTATCGCTATCGAATCGCACCTCTGGTTGAAGCGGTAAGACCACACGAGGGGGGTGGGAAGGATGGAGGAAAGGTCAAGCGAGAGGAATTTAGAAATAAGCTTGGGGTGAGGCTGCTCGAACGTCCCGATTCGCGCACCTAGTGCTCCCCGCGTGGACGGATGCCGCTTCGAGACATGGCCCGATAAGGGACATGTAACCTTTGATAACGATGATTGGTCATTGCGCCGGCGGCCATAGGCACAACAGCCTACGGCCGTTCTTGCCTTCACTGTTCTTTACTTTTTCTGCTCTATCACTGCGTGTATCAAGTGCAGATTTTGCGACAAATTGCAGCAATTGAGCTTGCGTGCTCACTTTTAAGGCTTTATGCCACCACCCATTCCGCCCATCGACTGATGAAATAGGACGACCGCGCATATGTCCCCAGTTATGGGCTGATTTGACCTCTCGTCGTTTCTATCCCCCATAGCTAACCATTCTGCACCCCACGCTACTTGAATCGGCAAGATGAATGAAAATAGTGAAAGTAAATGTTGTTCGTAAAACCTGTCTAATAAGTTACATGCATAGGCCATACATAGTCTTCCTGCAACACCAATCCCTAATACCGCAAACGCCATTTTCTCAATGCAAAAACATCCTTTCAAACCAACATTGTATCTTCGCACAGCTGGCCATGTTTATTCATCCTCAACCTCTTCATCCCACTGCTCCTTTTCCTTCTTGACCAATTGTGCCATGTCGTCAGACTTGAAGATGGAGCTATTTGGATCTGTAATACGAGGTACCTTGCCTAAGCTCTCATCGTCAAACACGGACCCGATAGTATCGATCCACCGTCGACGTCGTTCCATCAGGGTCTTGGTCAGATCGCCAATGCCGGGTCGTGCCATGCCAGCAGCGCCACCAACAAAATGACTGCCTCCACCAGCACCACCCGGTCGTTTGTTCTTCTTGCTTTTGCCCATGGTTCGTGTGCGCTTGAGGTATGCTGCCTGTACTTGCGAGTCAAGATCTTCTAGAATGGTCTGGTACTCCTGGTGGGCCATGCGCTCGCGAACGAGTTCCGTCAGGCGGGTTTTTCGCGCACCATTGATGAGCATTTGTTCTTTGAGCCGCGACTGTAGAAGACGTAGTCTTGCGGCAACCTCGTCATCGTAATGACCATCAAACTCTGCTTCGAATCCTTCTAGCGGAAGGAATCCAATGTGGCGAAGCTCCTGCTTGATTCGTTCATCAACTTGCGAGTACTCGAGTTTTGGATGCGATGCCTTTTTCCACGCTTCCGTTGAAGATTCAGGCATACAAGTAGCTGGTGGACCTGGATTAGATTTGTCGTCTCCGCCAGCCGCATGATCTTCGCCATTGGCATCGCCATTCATGCTTGTGTCTCCGTTCGTCACACCGTTTGTTGTTGGTTTGTCCTCTGCAGATTGCGCGCGGGCCTCCGGTCGAAACGTTTGCATCAGCCGAGTCAGCCAGGGTCCAACAGAGAGTTTGTCAGTCTCTCCGACATCGTCATCCATATTGTCAATACTGCCTCGAGGTTGGTTTGGTGGGAGTTTGTCGCGACCTTGTTGAGGAGAGTCAATGGCCATGGCCCCGTCCTCCTCGGCCCAAACCTCCGTGTAGTGTCGCTTTCCGCGCTTTGGCATAATGAACGGTGAGACGCGATCTCCGCGTTCCCTTAAGAACGCTAAATCCTCTTCGGAAAACGGCCTGAAAAATGGGTCGACATATGTTGAGAATGTGGAAAAGTTGATTTGGGAGCTGGGTTTCGCATTGCTGAAGTCCTTGTCCGGCGGGTCACCAGCAATAAGGTCGGCAAGATCGGATCGAGGAAAGACGGCAACAGAGTATATTTCTTTTCGGTCGTCATCCGTCATTCCAGGTTGAACAGGTTTGATTTCGTATACGGTTGGATCGGGAAACGTGGACGGGTCTTCACCAAACGTCTGGGACTGCGGTAGTTCTCGTCGAGGTGGGGCGCCCTCATCTTCAGAGCTTTCTTCCTCTTCCTCCTCCTCTTTCTTTGTTTTATCGTCAACCTCCATCGCAGACGGAGATCCGGCGGCAGCGGGGGACAATGACGAGCTTGCAGAATCATTGCGCCCGTGCTTGCTCTTGGAGTCGCGCAAGGGGGACGATCGTTCTGGTGGGGAACTTAGTTAGTTTGCAATTTCTAATGAAAAAGCTGCCAAGGCGTGATGAAACCCAGGGCAATAAATGCGCACGATACGGAGGAGAAAGGCGTACCAGTGTTTCCATCAGGAGCAGACAAAGTATCCTTCTTGCGCTTGTGCTTGGGTCGCTTTCCCTCCTGTTCGCCTTCACGTGCGCCGTAGTCATCAGGTCGCTTCTTGCGCTCGTCTGCAAGGTGGCGCATGCCGCGATCGTAAAAGGTGGAGCGCTTCTCCATAATATTGGTCAAGCTCTTGAGGCGTTCGATCATACCGTCAAGGCTCTTGGAATCAGGGACTGTTGCATTGGACGCGGACTGGTCGACGAGGTCATCGTAAGTGAGGTTTCGGAAGAGGATGACCCTTGTGTTGAGGTAGTCTGGGTCGTAAAACTCCTGGGGTGGGAGGCTAGCGATTCCGGCAGCCGGGGCTGGTGTGGTGTTGCGGCTCTGTTTCTGCATGGCGGCCGAGTTCTTTTTACCTGTTCCTTTTTGGCCTGACCCCGGAGGCATCGTGACTATCGCGCGGGTGGTCGGGACCTCGGTGGAGGGACGGCGGAGGCGGTCGCGGAGGCGAATGCGATGGCGTTGTTTGTTGTCGAGATGAGACGCAGGCTGATGACTGCGCGCAACATGACATCCAACGAGATGCAAGCACTGGCCAAGGAGTGCATCCCCAGGCCGCAAGGGTACGTACCTGGAGTTCGCGCTCATTCGCGGGGTTGCGCTGTGCCTGAAGTACGTACCTCCGCTAGCCTCAGTCGTAGTCGGAAGAATATATATCCGTTGTCAACCACCAACTATGACTCGATAAATTCATTTGCGAGCTTGAGGCAGCAGCTTGAGATGATTTTGTCACTTCGAGCTATTGATTTAACTTATATTAAACCAATTATGTCTACAGATGTTCTAAGAGTCCAGCCCGTCCATTATAATATAATTCTCTGCATAGCTTTCAACCAGGGATTATCAGAATACTCTCGCCACTGTGACTTCGGTGTTGGTTGGCTGCTGTGCCCAGAGATACTTTTTCTGGTGTAATATGAGGACGGTAAGTTAATTCCGAACGGGCTTCTCTCCTTCGTAGCTCAATAGAACCGTTGTTATGCATTCTCCACGAGGATATCAAATCAGCAGCTGCCGCTCCCCGAGTGACTGAAATGGCTGGTTTTAGTGTGCTAAGCCGCTTCAAGCACTGCCCACTGCATTTATTGCAACAGGCCATATAAAGCCCAGTAGACTTGCTCCTTCTCGCTCTCAGCCACAAACCGCATATCAAAATTCTCGCGCACCAATCATGAATGCACTAAGCGAACTCGAAAATCTGGCCCAATCCTCTCTCCTTGAAGACTCTACCCCCGAAGCCCTGGATGCAGCGACGATTCGCCAATACATGGATCTATTTGATCTGGATGAAGAAGCAGCGGCGCAAAAGCTCAATGAATTGCGAGGCTTCATCCCCCAAAAGAAGCCTGCAACCCCAAAGAATAATGCGGCGGCATATTTAGTTATGCTGCAGGGACCGCTGCCGGATGCCGAAACGGTCCAGTCTATTGGTGGACTCGCACAGATCCCGGAGGTACTGACCGGCACCGATGACTCCGGTCGGGAGGCCCATTTCTGCCGTGTGGACCATGTTACTCGGTCCAAGATCGCAACTTATTTTGCCGACAACAGTCTGGGGCCCACCCCGACCTTTCTTCAACTTACGATTGCCGAGAAAGCTTTAAGCCACGACTCTGCCAGTCCGACGCTCGGTCTTGATGTCACGTTGCCGCAGAACAGAGCCAGCTCAACGAAGACCGTTTTCAGGCCTTTACAAGACGAGTACCCTGTGTGGTATTTCTTCTACGGACCTCTGGCGGATCCGAAAGAGCTCTCTATAATTCTACACTCTTCAAATGAGCCTGAATACCACGCAGCTACAATTACTGGAGGGCGTCTCCTTTCGCAAAATGCCATTGCGGATGCAAAAGCCTACGAACCGCTGACGGAGATTCGCGGCAAGGCGTTTCTCTTACAAACCCCAACAGAGGAAGAATCGGTCCGGTTTTCCGTTACTGAAAAGTTTGAGGTTGTACGGTGCAAGATCCGGTTCGCCGATAGCGCAGAATCCGTGGATGGGCTGACGCTGCGGTACGTGGGAATGGACCTGGAACGATAGACTCTCTTTACCAGCTAGCTCTCTTCAAATGGGGAGGCAACCGTGTTATCGGCTCCTGAAAGACCCGAAGTTTGCTCGGGTGTGGCGTGGCGGCTCCGTTTTGAGCTTGTCGGGCACAAGCTCTCGTACCGTAGACGGGCAGCCAAGCAACGATCCTACCCCAGAGTTCCCACTAGAAGGGCGCATCTGAGTGCCCGTTCCTGGTACCCAATGTCGTCAGTCCCCCTTGCGCAAGTCGGTGATAGGGTGCGACAATTCACAATTCTCGGGTGGATGGGCGATGGTTTCGCATTTAGAATGTTGATGAAGTTATTGGCAAGTCGTTCGAGAATAAAATGCCGCACAAGATTATTGGTCTTTCACAGCATGTGCACTGTTCATTCCTACCTACCAGGAGTAGCCTTTGGACACGGAGCTTGCATTGTCCTGCCTGTCCATTCCAAGTGTTGCATCGCCGGACGCCTTACACGGCCGCCAAGTGCTACATGTGGTGGGCCATGCCGTCGTGATTGGCTGGATGGTTGCGGTTCCTGATTGGGAAGTGCATGGTTCTCGGCCGCCCGCTAACACACACCCAGCCTCAGTGTCGAAATGCCACGCCAAAAACACCAATTGAACTGAGACGTCTCTAGCCTGTCGTCATAGGTCAGCTCTTTTTGTATTCCTTCTATTCCCTTTGATTCTCTGTCCCCAGAAGTCACTCCCTCCCCCCCCTTCCCTCAGAGTCAAATGGCGGTGGAAAGTGACGGGAGCGTCTTCAATGGCTTCGAGACCAACAATTGACTTAATGGCTACAACCTTGCCCAACTGCTGGCAATCACATGCAGAAAACAACCCAGTTTTACATAGCACGAGACGTCCGTTCCCCATCCATGCTTCAAGCCCACATTGATCTGCCAGCGCCAGGTTGACCACTGGAGCCGTCAGGCCCTCTCACTCCCCCACCCGCGCCACCATGTCCAGAACAGCCGCTCACAGTGAAGCATGGTACATGTGCGCCGCAAGCGCAGCCTTGCCAGACCCCTGAAACTGCACGGTGCTCGAACATGTGCTCCAGTCATTGGCTCACGCATACGCAGTCGACTGGTCTCTTGTCGTGAACCTTGGACCCTGGCGGCGGGGTACAGCTATCTAGTGGGGTTGCGAATAAGATGCGCCATCGTCGCTGTCTAGCAAGTAGATTCGCGTTGGGGGAAGCATGTGTGAGCCATTGAGGGGTCCGGACTATCGCAATGTTCTTCTGCTAGGCTGGTGGGCAGGTGTCCTCGTGCCTGGCGCATGCCTGGGTGTATATAGCTTTGCATCGCCGTGGTCTTCCTGTCCAGCTCTGCCTCATCTTTCAACCTGATCGTGTGAACAGTATTCAACACTGCTACTCATAGCTAACGCTTTTTCAACAATCTCTTTCTCTCTTTGAACAATGAGAGAGTACCATGGCTTCTCATGTAAGCCGCTCTTCCATGTGCTTCGGCCTCGCGCATGCTAACCGTTTCGCTCCCTTCAGGGTGGTAACCTTTTCTCCTTGGGCTCCGTCCAGACCCTCGGCGCCGGAATCGCAGCTGCCATTGTCAGCACGCTCTGCCTTTCCTCCGTCTTTGGCGGCAAATCGGACGAGAACCCTGGCCTAGTCAAATCTTTCTTCCTCTTTTTTTACTCTTGTTTCATCAAGCCTCACCAGGGCGATTCCAAGGGCAACCAACAAGATGCCCTTGAGAGCTTCTACAAGAAGCAGGCCGGGGCCTACGATGCCACGCGGAAGGTTCTCCTCCGCGGCCGCGAGGACATGCTAGCGCTAGTTGCCGCTCAGCTCCAGTCCAAAGCCGAAGAAACCACGAACAACAAGACCAAGCGAGTCTGGGTTGATGTGAGCTCAATTGACCCCATCGCCCCGGTTTGAGTGGCTTCAATTGCTTATACTATTTTCTCTATCTAGGTTGGAGGTGGCACAGGCTTCAACATTGAGGCCATGGGCCAATTCGTCGATGTTCCCAACTACTTCACGAGCGTATACCTAGTCGACTTCTCTCCTTCTCTCTGCGAGGTGGCTAGGAAGCGGTTCGCACGACTTGGCTGGAATAATGTCAAAGTCGTTTGTGAGGATGCCCGCAAGTTCCGCCTTGAAGACCACGAATCCGGCATGGTTTCGAACCCCGCCCCTCGTTCTCCGAACCTGAGCTATTTCGCCAAGCCTCGTCCAGACTACGGCGGTGCGGATCTCATTACCATGTCTTACAGCTTGTCAATGATTGTGGGTGATAGCATTATTCTCAGAATGAGAAGAACTACTTTACTATGGGACCAAGGAATGCTAACTTTCCTACTCTAGCCTGACTACTACTCTGTAATTGACTCTGTCATCTCTCTCCTGGCCCCCCAAGGTCTGCTGGGCGTAGTGGACTTTTATGTCCAGAACAAGGTTGATTTCGCTTTCCGCAACTACACCGGTGGTCTAGTAGACCGTCACGTCAACTTCCTTTCACGAAGCTTCTGGCGCTCTTGGTTTGACCTTGATCGTGTTGGTCTTGAGCCCAGCCGACGTGACTACCTCGAGTACAAGTTTGGCACGGTTCTCAACGTTAATACCCGTAACCACGGCCTGGGCAATATTCCCTACTACATCTGGCTTGGATGCCACAAGAAGCCCTTCTCCTCTTCCAGTCTTCCTCATGAGATTGTTGAGCGCATTGATGCTCTGGCTACTGAGTCGCCTTACCTCCACCCCGCCAATGCAGGTGACGCCTTGACCCGGGCCATTGAAAGATCTGCTCCCGAGATTCGCTCCAAGGCTTTCATCACGGCTGTCCAGAATCTCTCATCCAACTTGCCCCTGCCCTCATTCTTCTACCAGAACCACCACTGGCGCATCTACTACGACGACCAACTCCAGAAGCACACTCAGTTCAACGATGAGTACATTTACGCCTTCACCTGGGAGGATACGCGAGTTGATGAGCGCCTCCTGAAACTCGGTCCTGACGACAAGGTTCTCGCCATCACTTCGGCTGGTGACAATATCCTCTCGTACCTCACACAAAGCCCCGCGCGAGTCCACGCTGTCGACCTGAACCCCACCCAGAACCACCTGCTCGAGCTCAAGGCCGCTGCTTATACCGCCAATTTGGCATATGATGACTTCTGGATGATCTTTGGTGACGGAAAGCACCCCCAATTCCGCGAGCTCCTCATCACCAAGTTGTCGCCTCATCTTTCTGGTCGCGCTTTCCAGTACTGGCTGAAGAACATCCACGTATTCCAGAACAGCAAGGGATATGGTCTCTACGATACCGGCGGTTCTCGTCACGCCATTCGTGTCTTCCGCTGGATTGCTCGCATCTTTGGCCTTCAGTCTGCCGTCAAGCAGCTCCTCGAGGCCAAGACGCTCAACGAACAGCGCGAGATCTGGCGCAAGAAGATCCGCCCCGCTCTCCTGTCCAAGCTTGTCTGTAACCTAGTTGTTGCCCAAGAGAGCTTTCTCTGGGCTGCTCTGGGTGTTCCCAAGAACCAACTGGCCATGATTGAGGCTGACCATGCTGAGTCCGATGCGGTCAAGGGTCCCAAGCCCATTGCAAAGAACACTCGCTCTCACGCTATCTGGCATTACATGGTTAACACGCTCGACCCTGTCGCTGAGGAGACTCACATTGCTGAGGACAATCCTTACTATTATGTCTGCCTTGCCGGAAAGTTCTCTCGAAAGTGCCACCCCGACTACCTCAGCCCCCAGGCCCATGCCAAGCTCTCAAAGCCCAAGGCTCTTGACGGTCTGCGCATCCACACTGATGAGCTCGAAGAGGTTATTGCCCGCATCACCCCTGGTACTCTGACCGTTGCTGTTGTCATGGACAGTATGGATTGGTTCGACACTGGCTCTCGCGCTGCTGCTCAGCAGATCACCAAGCTCAACCGCGCCCTCCAGATGGGCGGCCGAGTCCTTCTCCGCTCGTCAGCCCTGACCCCCTGGTACATCAAGGAGTTTGAGGCCCACGGCTTCACCCCGAAGCGCCACGGTGCCCGGCTTGACAGCGCCTGCATTGACCGCGTTAACATGTACGCCTCGTGCTGGATCTGCACCAAATCTGAGAACCTGCCCCCGCCCACTCCCGAGATGGATCAGGCCACAGGCGCTGAAATCAGCAGCTTGACCATCTAGTTAACGCATATGTGACGTAGTAATTGGAATGAAACAGGGAAATGATGAGAAGGAATGCCTGGACCCGGTCTGATGCATTTACTCGTTTGAGACGAAAAGCATATCGCGAGTCACTCATTTATTAGCAAGCTCAAGAGAACAAAACCATGAATTGAATAATGTGAACGAATTTGAATAAATATAATGAACACAGTTCCATATTTTAGTTTTTGTGGTGATTTCATACTTCGCTGTGATAAGTTCATACGAAATGGTACTACACTCATGGAGTTCCATTGGTGCTGGCTACAGTCTTGTAAATCTCATTGTATCCATCCAGGGATTTCTGCTCCAGCGCTGAAATATCCTGTCCACGAAATCTTTCAGGATCGAGAGCCTCCTGGGTCTTGGGATCCACCTCGCTCCCATTGAGCAGTTTGGTGATGTACTTTGCAGTTCCTGCAGCATGGGTGACCCAAACAGCCACAGCCAAGTAAAGCCCCGGGACTGATTGGACAGCACCAGCCAGCGGCATATTGTCAGGGGTCATGGAAAACACGCCATTGAAGTGGTTTCCGGGGCGAAACTCCTCCTTGGTGGCATCTGGCAGTAAGTTAATTGCCTCTTTCAACGGACCCTCAAAGCTGTCGACCCAGTCACCTTTGGCTGTGCCGTTTGTGGGCCTGTACTGAATGGGTCGGTGGTTGTACGTGCCGATCCCGAAGCAATCGCCGTGATCTCTGGCGTAGACATGAAACTCTGGCCAACGAACAAAAGGCAGGTTTCGGGGAACCGGCTCCCGTGCCTTTCCGTGCGTGTATGGGTGCCCAACAGGCACGACTGGGACGGGAAAATCCAAGATTTGGCAAAGATCCTGGGCCCAGATTCCTGCTGCAAGCACGACTTTGGACGCAGCGAGTCGCGAGGTAGAAGTTCCTTGTTGTACCTCCACGCCCGTGACGGATCCATCCGAAACCAGGAGGCCTTTCACATCCCTTTCCAAGAATTGAACGCCGGATTTCCTAGCAGCTTCTTGGAAATAGCGAGTGATGTTAACCGCATTTGCAGTTCCATCTGTCGAAAAGTGAAGTGCTATCCCTGGCTTAGACGTGTCCACCAGGTCCGGCGCTAATTCTCCAGCTTTTTCGATGCTGACGAGTTCGGCTGGGAGTCCAAGCTTGGCAGCGCTCTTGCACCTCGACTTCAACCTGTCAATCCCAGGAGGGTCAAAAGCAATCTCCAGACCGCCGACGGCCTGGAAGCCTGCGGGAATCTGAGTGTACTCTTGGACAGAGTCAATGGCCAACCGGGTGAGAACTTCAGATTCATTGTACTGGCCAACAAATCCTGGAGCGATGCCAGTGGAACCCGCTAATGTGTCGATGCAACGATCGACCACAGTGATTGTTCGCTTGTTGGAGGAGCTGGACAGGAAATGCGCTAATGCTGATCCAACAATACCAGCACCAACAATGAGGACGTGCTCTGAAGATGTCATGCTTCTGGCACCACAAGCACACTGTACGATGATTAAAATGATGGCATTTAGTTTCTATTGAAAGATATCTATCCCTATATACACGAAACCAGAACTACTACATGTGGATATATTCAAGTCCAGCTGGCCCCATATCACGCCCAAGAAGTTGTCAAGTCAAGACAAGGGCGCGCAGCAACCCCACCAAGATAGTCTTCAGCTCCGGCCGGTCTCGACCCGTATTTTATTACGCAACTGAATCAATGGAACAAGTCAAGTGGTCTGTTAATAATTCACGTTGATGAAAAATCGAATTAAGATCCTAGAAATTGTGTAATGCATAATTCTTAGCTCACCAGAAGTTTTTTCGGCCGTGCTGTTGTAGCATACCGATGGCCCGTCAGGCACATTGCTTGGCTCTCGCCTACTTACACGTCGCCCAGCGAAAGCTTGGTCTCGTTTTGGCCAGGCACTATATTTCAATACAATTGCAATTGTTTGTGATATTGCGTATTCGAACTGGTTGTTTCCAAGGTTTCTGTGTGTTCGAATTTCATTAGCCTTTCAAATGCTCAACATCGTCTAAAGCCTTCATATACAAACATCACCAAAGAATAAGGGTCTTATTATCTCGGGTTATAGTGCCCTCCAAGTGCCACAGGGCCCAAGCTGCCCCCGCTAAAAATTAGGTTGGAAAATAACTTACCCGCAGAAGTGGTGGAGGAGCATGGGCATCCCAGTGGAGAATTCATCAAAGAACCTAAGACCTCGGTCACAATAGGGTCTATCTATCCCATGGAATTCCTACAGGTCAAAGTTGAATTGATGTAAACCAACCGAGTTTGGTGGAACAGTATGATCCATTGGGGGAAATGACGTAGAGCGGGTTGGTTTGCCTGTCTTGAGCACTGCAACAGGACTGCCCAAAGCTGTCGGCCGACTCGGCACAATAAAGGGCAAAGCCTTTAAGCTCTTTACCTCTGATGAGCTCTCATCGTGCTCTGAAACTTTTCAATCAGGAACAGCACAGCATCACCAAACACAATAGAATTTATGACATCACTAGGTTAAGAAGCTCAAGTGATCAAGATGATATTTTGTTAACAAAACAAAAGATTCTATACAGTTGCCTGCAGCTATTTTTCCGCTGCGCAGGTCATGTTTACCACACTCTCATTTTCCTCTCTCTTGCCATTCCCTCATGCCTTCCAAATTCGCTTGACAGCCTCGGTGATACCAACATCGTTGGTCTCGAACTCGTACAAACCAATACCGACAGTGACAGTGGCGAGGTTAAGTAGCCACATGAAACCCTTTCGCAGCATGGGGACCTTCTTGGCGGGGAAGTAGTCGATAATGG
Organism: Calonectria pseudoreteaudii; assembly: GCA_001879505.1. Classification (NCBI taxonomy): domain Eukaryota; kingdom Fungi; phylum Ascomycota; class Sordariomycetes; order Hypocreales; family Nectriaceae; genus Calonectria; species Calonectria pseudoreteaudii. The sequence continues at coordinate 2,837,760 of KV875228.1, forward strand.
CCTGCTGGAAGCCCATGTGGGAGTGGAGGAGGAGGGTGCTGCAGAGGATGGCGTCCATGGTGGGGTTGAGGGAGCCGGCGGCGAAGGGGGTAACGATCATGGGAACGAGACCGGCAGCGATGAGACGCTCGAAAGACCAGTGGTAGGAGCCGTGGGCGGCGCTGGGGTCAGGGACGGGGACGGGGTCGTTGACTGCGAAGCTGTTAGTTTTCCACGTGAAGCTGGCTTGCGATGCGGGTCAATTCGTACGGGTGCCTTCGATGCGCTCTAGAATAGACGGGTCAGCAATCGGTTTAGAAATTAGTTCGTAGCGATACTCACGAGGGCCAGGGGCAATCAGAGCAGATCGTCGAGGGGTGTTGTGGAAAGCCGCGACGGCCATGGGCTTGAATGCGGCACGAGTCGCAACCGAGGGCGCAGCGGCCCATCGAGAAGCCATGGCGGTCTGCCTGAGCAGAGTGGGACGCACAACTGAGGCCATTGTGAATGTGCAAAAGCGGCGCTCAATTGGTGGCTATTCGAGGGCGTGAGGGCAGAGGATCGAAGAGTGCGGTTGATGATGTATGGGAATCGAAACTGCTTCGTCGGGTCGGAGGCATTGCCGAGGATCTTGAATTGGCTTGCCTGTGATTGGTCGGCCACATTCCGATCATGGCCGCGAGCCGGATAATGCGGAGCGCAACAATGTTGTGCCGTGGAGCATGCGGGCAACGCATGTCATTGGCTAGCGCATTGCATGTGCTTGTGCGTGGGATTTTTTTTTTTGTTAGAGTGACTCGTCAATCAGAGCTCGTGGAGCTGATGGTGGATCGTGCGATTATTTGGGATTGCCTTCTGCAATCGTCTTTATTTCTAATATCCAGGCACCCAATGTTGGGGTCACCTGTTTTTATCTCTTTTTTTCATTAATACGCCCAAGTTCCCATCGCCATGGCCTCCCTTGCAGCCATCTCGAAGCTCACCAGCTCGAGAATCGTCATCCGCCCACGATGCGTCAACCCACTTCGGCCACTTCTACAACTCTCCCGCGGACGAGGAATTGCAACCAGCTACTTGAAGAAGGAAGCAGAAGGGAAAGAAAGATGGGAGAAGAGGGCCGAGAAGATTAAGAACGGAGAGCTTCCTCATGTGTGGGATATCCTCGAGGAGCGTGGCTACATCAAAGATGTCGCAGGGTGCGTCGCTCTGCGAATACCGTAACCAATTCAACAGCACCTAACATTTTCTCCAGCACCCCTGAAACGATTAAGGAAATCATGCGCACCAAGAGGATAGGCGCCTACGTCGGAATTGACCCCACGGCCGACTCGCTGCACGTTGGACACATCCTACCCCTCATGCCCATGTTCCTCATGTGGTTCCATGGCCATCCCGCCGTTACCCTGATCGGTGGCTCAACAGCACGAATTGGCGACCCTACTGGTCGACTCCAGAGCCGCGAAATTATGTCGAATTCCGACATTTCCAAGAACATTACCAAGATCCATGTCCAATTGAAGAAACTTTGGGCCAACGTCCAACACTTGAAGGAAAAGCACGGATACGAGAATGATTGGGCTGCCAAGCACCACCTGCTCAACAACAACATGTGGCTAGGAGGTTTGACTCTCTACGAGTTCAGCAAGAGAATAGCTCGACACATTCGTATTGGGCCCATGCTAAGTCGTGAGACGTGAGCTTTACCTTGCCCCTCGTTCGCTCCAAAAACTAACAAGGATTGCAGTGTTAAGCGAAAGCTGACTGAGGGAGATGGCATGTCATTTGGAGAATTCATGTACCCTCTTCTTCAGGGGTGGGACTTTTGGCACATGTACAACAAATTGGGCATCCAGATGCAGATCGGAGGCTCTGATCAGTATGGCAACATCGTTGCAGGCTGCGACGCCCTCAAGATTATCCGAGACTCCGAGGAAGCCCCCCACGCCCAGATGCCCACTGGCTGGCAACACGATCCCATCGGTTTCACGGTGCCTCTTCTTACCGACTCTTCAGGTGCCAAGTTTGGTAAGAGTGCTGGGAATGCCGTGTGGCTGGACGAGTTCAAGACATCAGCATTTGACCTGTACGGTTTCTTCATGCGAAGAACGGATGACGAGATCGAGAGATTGCTGAAGATGTTTACATTCATGTCTCTTGAGTCAATCCAAAAAGTCATGGCAGAGCACCTGCAGGATCCCTCCAAGCGAGTTGCCCAGCATAGCCTCGCCTTTGAGGTGGTTTCTCTTATCCATGGTTCGCAGAAGGCCCTGGAGGAAGCCAAGCAACACGAGTTCCGCTTCGGTGGAAAACTTCCCAGTGTTATCAACGAACCTTCAGCTTCCTCGAAAATCATTACCCCGAACAACGCTCCTCGAAGCGACATTAAGCTTCCCCGCTCCATCATGTCTAAGTCCCCTGCCAAGATTCTCCACGCTGCCGGTCTTGCCAACAGCAGCAGCGAAGGCCAGCGCCTCGTTGTCCAGCAGGGCGCATACATTGCTGCTCAGCCTGGCCAAACCCGCGGTCTTGTCCCAGGCAACCTGTCATGGACCCCCATGAAGGCGTGGTTCCCCGAAGAGACGTCTCGCTACCTTATTGATGACAGGCTGCTCATCCTGCGCAAGGGCAAGCACAACATTCGCATTGTGGAACTTATCAGCGATCAAGAGTGGGAAGCCAGCGGCGAGATCTACCCCGGCCAGCCCTTTACAGGCACTGTTCGACGGCTCAAGGAGCAGCTAAAGAAGGAGGCTGAGGAGCGAGGAGAACAGTTGACGGATGAGCAGCTCAGCAGGATTGCAAGCCAGCGAGCTGCCCCCCCGCGCAAAGTAGCCAACAACCCCAACATCGAGCTGCCTGGCAAGAAGGAGGTTCGTGAGCGGGCTCAGGACAAGGACACCAGATCCTAACGGCAACGGATCAATATTGTCTGATCTGAGCTCGGCAACGCCTTGTATGACTATTATGTACAGTACTGTATTCTGGATGATACCATAGACTTGATGTAGATTAAATAACTAGACATGCTCACCCTACGCTTCGTCTACCTTCGAACATACTCTAGTGGTGGAGGAAACATACGTCCCCCATAGGAACCGGAAGCTTCTTGAGCTTCTCCATGATTTCGCTCTCGGTCAAATTCTGCTCCGTAATGATTTGCTCAAAATGATGGCAGCCATCAGTGTACTTTTGCAGAGGGTCTCCTCCTGCCATTATGCGACTCTGGCCGGTCGCCAACGAGGCCAGATATTGCTTCGATACAACATACTTGTGAACACGATAGAGGCATCCTTTGATGATTCCGAACTGGACGAACCTGCGGACGTCGACATATCTCAACACCTCAAAGCCTGAATCCTGGTGGCACTTGAGCCACTCCATGACGGTGCGTCCTTGAACAAAGGTAGACATGAGCTTGATGAGGTGGTAGTTGCTTACGCGGCCACGGCCGTGTGAGACGTAGGCGGCGCATTCATCCACCATGCCGTCCACGTTTCGAATGAAGTCGTGAACTCCTGGGCGGGGTGCATAGCACGCCCCAAAAAAGAATATGTCAAGGAGCAGAATTGTATCATAGTAGAGAAGGTGACGAAGAGCCGTCTTGGCAAGGTCTAGGGAAACATTTGCGGCGTGGGAGATACGGCGCACATCAGAGACACCATCAATGTGCGCAATTACCTTTTGGAGGGTAAGGTCCCATGTAGGGTCGACAATATCAGAAAGCTTCGTCTTGGCAACCGGAACATGCCAACCTTTGACGACTGGTGGTTCGGGATGATGGGGAAAGAGCTTCATGTTAATCGTGTTGGCTTCGTCTTGAAGAAATGGGAAATGATGTCAGCGGGCTACCTCAAGATTCATTCCTTGAAATTCATCATCAACTTACCAACTGGGATCATGCATTCTCCATAATTATCCAAATCTTCCTTCACAATCTGGAGCAACCCATCGATAGGCCGTCGGCCTCCTCCATCTCGACGACCTTCGTTCTGACTAAGATACTCGTTCTGCTTCTCCATCTCGGAAAATGTGGAGGCTAGGCGGCGTACAACACGCTCATATGGCATTTGATCCTCATCAGCATCGAGGATCAGGCCAAAGTTGAATATGAACTCATTTCGAAGATATTTGGTGTGGGGAATGACCACAGGATAGCCAAGAACAGCATATTTTCCATCAGGTGTATTAATGGTGAGATATCTGTTGCAGAAAGCTTGCCTAGGAATTATGTATTCTTGCAGAACATCAAAATCAATAAGCGGCTGTTTGGTTGAGTTTTCCACGGGCGTGATGCAGCCAGCAGGAGACTGAGCCACGATCTGTGGGCCTGGACCAGAGGTGAGTATTCGATGCACATAGTACATGTGGTAGCACGGCGGAGCAGCTAAGGGGTGTATATAATGCATGGTGCTGGAGCCTGGATTACTCACCCTCTTGCGGGAAGAACCTCGCGTAAAAGATGCCTTGGATCATGGTGGAGATGAGTTCAAGTGGCACTCAAGAGCATATTCTACACGAAGGATGTGCTTCACGGCCGCGCAAGGCGCATGGCAGGTCGTTAAAGATCTGTCGTTGCCTCTTACATATATGTCCGCACGCCCTGAGAGGAATGCCAGCCACCAATTCGGGTCCGTTGATGGTGGTTGATGGTTGAGCTGAGATCATCTCAGCGCTCATGAGGCTGCCCATGTCCCCACTAAAGTTAGAGCACAGCACCTTGTCTCGACTAGGCAACTCTGCTGTGGCGGGGACTAACTTACCCTGGAGAGTGATGCCTTGCGGCTCAAAAAGGAAAGCAGCTCATTGCCAATTGGCGTTATCACGCCAAAGAGGCACGAACTACCATTGTATGTATGAGCTTATAAATCTGCAACCCTGCCGTTTTATAATTTGGGCTTCGCCACGTACCGGTGGATAAACAAGATTGCTGAAATGGCCCACTGAGCTGTAAACGATGCCGGCTGGGCATTGACCTTTACCGCAACCAATGTTTGTCCGAGATTGGTAGGTGATACTAGCTCGCATGGCCGTTGGTGCTGATACCTGGCGGGAGAAGTCGGTGGATGAGAATGGAACAGCGACGGGTTAGCCCAAAAACGGCAGCACACGCGTATGTGGTACCTTTATTTGAACTTTTTTGAGCAACCTATTGTGCGCCGACATTGGAGAGCTAAAAAAAACAAAAACAATAATAGTAATTTCTACCAATTATTTCTGCTTCCCTCCCTCGCAAACCAATCCTCAACCGCACATTGTCGGCCTAGAATCGGCTTCAAGGTAGTGCTGCAAGGCAATCTGCGACGGCGTCATTGGAGGACTGCAGTTGCCCCACGTCTTGAACCCCGACCACCGACCATCGCTGCCGCATCAGTCACCTTCCCGCCCTCACCTTACTTCAACCCGACTGCGCCCTCCACCTCGCAGCCCTTTGCATCTGCCATCACCGTCTACGCTCATCGCGGGCCTCTCTCTACTGTCTTGGGCCGTCGTCGCCAGCGCCCCGCTCCCCCGCGCCACCCTTGGTCCTGTCATAACCTCCCGCTTTCCGTTACCCGCGCGTAACCATCCCTCCCATTCCAACTTGCTGCGCACCAAATCGAACTTCCTCCCTTCTTCATCCACGCATTCGCTTCACCATGGCCGACAATGCCGAATCGAGCGGTGACGCTCAGGTCACATTCAAAGTCAAGACCTCGTCCGACACCTCCCACAGCATCACCATGTCCGAAGCCGCCACCGTCCTCGAGCTCAAGACAAAGCTCGCTACCGAGGAGTTTGAGAATGTGCCAGTCGAGCGCCAACGCCTCATCTACTCCGGCCGCGTTATGAAGAATGACGATGCCCTGAGCACTTACAAGATTAAGCACAACAACACCATCCACATGGTCAAAAGTGCCGCCAGCAATCAGAACCAATCTGCCTCAACCCCCTCCGCCACCTCCAACACCGCCCCAGCCGTGCCCACCAACATGGCCTCGGGGACCGCTAACAACCCTCTGGCCGGCTTGACCGGAGCCCGATACGCAGGCCACCAGATTAATCTTCCCGGGCTTGACATGTTTGGGCCCGACGGTGGTGTAAGTGCAGCCCTTGACCTCGACTCACCATGATGTGTTCTAAACTCACGCTTGTCCCAGATGGGTCCCCCGATGGATGAGGAGCGTGTGCAGCGCTTGATGTCAGACCCCAATGTCCAGCAGTCCATGAACGAAGCGCTCAACAACCCCGACTTTGTTAACATGCTTGTCGAATCTAACCCGATGTTAAGAAACATGCCTAACGCCCGCGATATCATAACCTCGCCTTTCATGCGACAAATGATGAGCAACCCCCAAATGATGGCCCAGGCCATGCGCATGCAAAGACAAATGCAGGGCGGCGCCGGCGGCTTTCCCGCACCTGGCGCCACGGACACGACCCCGGAAGGAGCTGCATCCGGTGGGAACCAGACCCGGGGAGCTGAAGGCAACCCGGCTCAGCAGAACCCTTTCTTCAACCCCTTCATGATGCCAGGATTTGGCGGCCAGCAGGGCGCAGATGGTCAGGGTCAAGCAGACTTCCTCAGCCAGATGTTGGGTATGAACCCATTCGCCCCTCCCCAGGGCCAGACGGGCGCTGCCCAAGCTGGATCTGGAACCACAGCCGCCCAGGGCACCACGGCATCACAAGATACGACGCAGACTTCAGGAACAACACCTGGCCAACAGGGCACTTCAAGTCCGCCCCCAGTCAACCCCTTCGCGGCACTCTTTGCACCCCCCGGAGGTAACCAGGCCAGCCCCTTTGGCAACGTAAATCCCGAGATGATGCAGCAGATGATGCAGATGCTGGGAGGTGGCGGCGCCGCTGCTGCCCCTCCGGACAACCGACCACCGGAGGAGCGTTATGCAGAGCAACTGCGCCAGCTTAACGATATGGGATTCTACGATTTCGATAGGAATGTGGCAGCACTACGACGAAGCGGAGGAAGCGTCCAGGGCGCCATTGAACACCTTCTTAGCGGAAACTGAAGGGGATATGTTTCAATGGAGAAGAGGTTAGGACGGAACATGGTGTATTATTGACCTTGCGACTGTCGCAAGGCACTTTTTTCATATCAGCGCCCCGTGGATCTGAGCCTGGGTGAGTTGAGTAATACCAGTCTCGAGTGGATTGGCACAGGTTCCGGAGGCTCTCGGGCGAAGTTAGAGCATATCTCAACGTGTTAGTATGGATGCGGTTATGATATCAAGCCTGGACGAGCACGTCGAATTCAACAACTCTTTTTGTTTCAAAATTCAAAAAATAGCGTAGTTATGTTTGCAATTGACTGTGGGTCTATTTCGGCCGAGAGTGACATGGCCCACCCATTCCAGCGGGCGTAGCGTTGATCGGTTTGATCGGGTGCCGTTGTTAATGTGACTTGTCGCTGTCTCGTCAGCCAATGAAGTGTCTGCAAGGACCAGATAGTGTCTTGATCTAGCCGAATCACAACAGGAGAACCGAAGTTGTCCGAAAGAAAAGTCTTTTTCTGTCTCAATTAATACGGTTTGGAGTATGAACTGTGGGCAATTTAGTTGTGGGATGAAATGAGGGTCTTGCTGTTTGCACATGAAAGAAGCACGACTCGTGACCACATAATTCCCAACGCTTCCTTGCAACAAGAAACGATATTCTTATCAATTCACTGATCTTTTTGTTTTTATGGATAGATTACTGGTATTGTAAATTTCTTCGAATAGCAATTTTATTACATGCAAACATGAAGACTCTTGAATGATTTGGTTCATCACGACAAAATTGCTCGGACGCCATCATACCATGCTATGGTCGGCGTGGAAATTGTGTCTGGGGAGCACTGGCTTCTGAGATGTGAGTGAAACCTCGAGTAGGTTAGACCATTGGTTAAGGAATGAGGTAGCCATATTGATGCGTGCACAGGAGAAAAGAAAAACGGTACTAGCCCATTGAACATTATGAGGGGGACATTGCAAGTCTGAGTTTCATCCCCAACAATCATGTCCTTGCAGTATGTTTACTGTTAGAGTGGGCTGTTGCTTGCCAACGACACTTCATCGGCTGACAGCTCTTGGTGAACTAACCAACACTGGCTGGGCTAAAATTTCTGTGAATTTTGATATCGGGACTAGAAACCATTTAGGAGAATCCAAAAAAGAAGGTGAAATGGTCCATTAAAACAAGCATACGTAAGCCCTACAATACCAACACTGTAGACACCAGTAAGATCGACAATGAAAGCATAGAAAAAAAACCACTTATGGAGAAGCACCAACTCCAATCAGATATGAATTTGATAAAATAGATACAGGGCAGCCCAAGTCATCCCATCAAGGCCATGGTATCGAAGAAGGAAAGATTACACAGCAATTTCAATATGTGGGCTCTTGGCCACCACATCACTTGCTAGAGCAGCCAGTGACGCACTTTGCAAGATGCTGAAGATGGAGATGTCCGAGGCAACCTGGAGCATCAACATGTTGCGCAGCTCCACGGCCACAAGTGAGTCAACTCCGTACAGAGAAGGTGGCTTCGCCAGATCAATGTCATCCGTGGGAATCATGAAGATGTCACCCAGCTTAGTGGCAATGGCATCACCCACCAGCTGCGTCGCCTGGTCGTGCGAGCCAGCTTCCTGCAAGAGTGCCGAAAGCGGCTTGGTATCGGCGTCGGAGCCGTCGCCGAGCTGGGCCTGGGCGCTCGGAGGACGGCGGTACTTTAGGGGCACGAAGCGGGCATCGCGGCCCATCTGCGACTCGCTTGCGGGATCCCACTGCGGGCCGGGGCCCGAGTTCAACCCGAGGAGGATCTGCGGCTGGTCGTGGGGACGGAGGACGGCGGCGGCGATGGCCCGCAGCACGGTGTCATCGGGCAGCATGAGAGACTGGGCGGCGCGGCGCATGCGGTCGGACACGGCGCGCGACTCAGCGACGTAGCCGACACCCTTGACGATTCCAATGTCGATGGATACGGCCGGCAGCCCGGTGGCCTGGCGGCGGCGCGCGAGTGCATCCTGGTAAGATCCGCCCGCGGCGTAGTTGGTCTGGCTGGCCCAGCCGAGGATGCAGGAGAGCGACGAGAGCATGACGAAGAAGTCGAGAGACTGGGGCCTTGAGAAGCGCGAGTGCAGGTTCCAGCTCCCGGCGACCTTGGGCCGAACGGCCGTCTGCCAGTCGTCCATTGTCATCTGCTCGAGGATAGAGTCCTGCAAAACCATGGCTCCCTGGATGACACCTCGCACCGGTGGGAACTTGTCATCATGCTCGCACATATCAAGCACTCTGTTTAAGTCTGCACTGTTGGCAACATCGCAGCTGATGGCAACAACGCGGCAACCAGCCTCTCGTAGTTGGGATACGAAGGCCCCGGAGTTTTGCTTACCGGCACTTCGCGACAGCAAGATGAGGTTTCGGGCACCATGGTCTATCATCCAGTGCGCAATGGATCGTCCGAGACCACCTACTCCGCCGATGAGCAAGTAGGAAGCGTCAGGTCTCAACTTAGGGGTTGCAGCTTGCGGGAGCACCCGAACTTGCTCGTCACGCTCGACAGACAGCACAATCTTGCCTGTGTGCTTGCCGGTCTGGAGGAGACGGAAAGCCCTGGCTACTTGTCCCATGGGGAAAACGGTGACTGGGTGAATAGGCCCGATGGCTTTGTTCGCTGCAAGCCGAGCTACCTCACCGAGGACCCTGTGTGCATGAGTTCCGCGTTCGCGCAGAAGCGTCATCATGTCAACAGAACTGAAGGTCGCAACTCGCGAGAAGGTGGCCATTTCGAGCAGACTGTTCCCTTCCAAGTCTCGCTTGCCAATCTCGACAAAGTGGCCAAAGGGCGCGAGCACATCGAAACCGGCCTGCAGCAGGGGGCCAGCCAGAGAGTTGAGCACCACATCAACGCCGCGCCCGTCTGTCGCAGCTAGGACGCCCGAAGCAAAAGATGCGTCTCGGCTGTTGAAAATGCGCTCAGATGGGATCCCGTACTCGCGCGCAAGGAGGTCACGCTTCTCCTGGGATCCGACAGTGACGTAAACCTCGGCTCCCAAGTAATCCTTGGCTAGCATGATGGCCGCCTGGCCTACACCTCCTGCAGCGGCATGGATCAAGACGGATTGACCATGCTGGAGACGGGCCAAGTCGATGAGGGCAACGTAAGCGGTGCTGAATATCATGGGCAACGACGCAGCACCCTCGAAGCTAATGCCCTCGGGCATGTGTGCGACGCCATGCCAGCTGACCCGAGCATGGCTGCCAAAGGGACCAAGAAGCAGCGCCATAACCTTGTCACCAACAGCAAAGCCCTGAGCAGCGGCCTCACTGCCCACGCGGGTGATAACACCTGAGCACTCGAGTCCCATGACACGCTCGCGGAGCTGACCCATGGCCACCATGACATCGCGGAAGTTCAGGCCGTACGCGCGGGGTTCCATCTCAACCATATCGACAGGAATTTCATCAATGCTAGCCTCCTTGTCATCGTTGAATACCATGGTATCTAGAAGACCCGGGATGCCAATCTCCAAGCGCAGCGGGCGCTCATCCTGGAAAAGAGACCCCTCGGGGATGGACTCAGGGGCAGCCCAGTTTGGCGCTTCGGGTGTCAGCATCTTGTTGCGCACTGCGTCTTTGGACACGCGCGGAACTAAAATGAGACCGTCCCGCACCGCAAACTCACTCTCTACCGGCGCTGCCTCGGCTGTGATGGAGTAGATGTCGTCGGGAGTGCCCAGGCAAGCCCGGAGCACATGCACAATGGCTGCGGTGCCCGACTCCGACCATACGGGCACGTTGGGATCCAGGTCAAGCGTTGGGAAATGGCGACCTACGTACTCGCTGCGCAAGACTCGCAAAAGCCCAGTGGCCATGGCCAGATCTGGATTCACACATTCGATAGCAGCACCGCGCGTAACCCAGAGAAGGCCCTTGCAGCCCGTCGCCATGGCCTTGATGCCCTGCAGGCCGGCGGCGTCGAGGTTGTGCAGCACGGGGTGGTCCATCTCGCCCACAAAAAGGCACAGTTTAGTGCTGTAGGTTTCTGGTGTAATGTTGGGCGCCTCAAGGGTTTGGATAGCAGGGAGTGCGCCGTCGGTGATGTCGGCAATAGATTCTCGCAGAGACCGAAGCCAGTCTGCAGGCGGGGGCGCCTTGGCGCTGGTGACGATGACAATGCTGTCCGAAGCCAGCTTGAAGGGATGCGCAGGCGCCGTCGACAGCATGTTGCTGATGGAATACATGTCGTCGTCGGTCTCGCAGTCGCGCAGCTCAATATCGATGCCGCTGAAGCCCGCACCCCTGAGGACCTTGTCCCACAGAGGAACCGACAACGAAGGGCTGGATTTGCGCTCCGGCTCCTCACTTAGCCACCAACCGGGAAGCAGGCCAAAGATGAACTGGAGGTCGACTTGGTCCTGGGTTGTTTCCATGAGTAGCAGCGTAGCACCCGGCTTCATCAACCTGTGCACATGGTCCATGGTGCGAGCCATGCTCTTGGTTGCGTGCAGGACCTGACAGGCAACGACAATATCATAACTCGCGAGGTTGAACCCCTGTGACTCGGGGTTCTGCTCAATGTCGAGCCGGTCAAACTCGAGCAGGTCGCCCCAGACTGCAAACTCGGACCTGGCTGCCTCAAAGAAACCCGAAGATATATCGGTAAAGTGCCACTTCTCGCACGGCGGGCCGGAATTCTTGTCTGTGCCATCGGCCGTCGCCCCGAGTGCGTGGCGAGTCGCGGCCCCAGTTCCGGCTCCGATCTCGAGGACCCGCGCACGGGGGTTCTTGTGGGCCACGGCGCGGAGCAGCGAAGTGAACTGCTTAAAAGCCGGTCCCATTCGGAAGGCATTGGCATAGTACTTGTACAGCAGTCGGCCTTCCATCATGACCTCGAGCGGAGCTCTTTCGCCGCGCAACATGGGCACAAGCACCGGCCCAAGCTGGCAAATCAACTCACCGTCGACGCTCTCGGTGGCTGCGAGGGCTGTGTATTGCTGACGTTCTTGCGGCCCGTGGCTCGTCCAGGTGTCGCTGTCAGCGCCAAGACGGCATGTGGTTGCCAGATCCAGTGTGTTCTGCATCCATTCATAGAACTTGACGTGATGGGGTGCGAGACGAGCAATGTCCTGCTCTGTTAAAGCTTGCACGGCATCGTGGCAGAAGTAGACGCACACGCGCCTCAGGGCCATGAGAACTTCTCTGTCCTTGGATTCCATCTCCTTGGGGGGGCTAAGCCTTTTCTTCATGGCGGGCAGCGCACCAGGCAGGCAGAGGGAGAGTGCCAGATCAGGCGCCCACTCTACCTCGGCGCACAACTCCTTTGTCCATGGCTGCGCATCTTCAGAATCAGCCGCGCTGTGGCCCAGAGACTGACCCACGAAACCCTGCATCTCAAGCACAGTTTGGGACCCATCAGTTACGAAAGCGTCGGCCTCGTAGCTCTTCGCGTCCCTGTGCGGCAGCTTCGTGTTGCAGGTGAAACTGTGTCCGGCTTCCGTGGCCATACTGCTCGAGATCCAGAGCTTGTGAATAGACTGCGGCACCTTGGGGCTATCATCACTAGCGGTGCCTGCGCCGGGGAGCGCTGCGTAGGATGAAATGAAGACCGAGTCCAGAGTAGTAGGGTGTAGTACATGCTTGCGCCCAATGTCGGCGACTTCTATGGTTGTTGCACACCGCGCTTCCTTGGACTTGCCATCCTGCACAATGCTCTTGGTGTTTTGGAACAAAGGACCGTGATTCAGGCCCTTTGTCCGAAGGATGGCAAACATGTCTTCTGGGTCGACGCGGCGCGTAAAGCCCGACTCTGTGAGGAAGCCCGACGTCTTAGCAGGGGGCGTAGGGACGTCCATTTCGACCGTGACAAATCCCTTGGCGTGTTGCGTCCACTGGTTATCCGCCGTCACGGACAAGATCTCGAATTGCTTCCAACCCCGAACGCCAATTGCCTTGTCATCCACAGACCGGAGCACCGTCTGTACTTGGATGCCTTGTGCGTTGTCAGGTACTACGAGAGCTTGGAGCAGTTTCACATCGCGCAACTTATACCCAGACACTTGGCCAGTGGTATTGTTGTTGTTGGCGGCCAAGCCAATATCTGTCAGCTGCTTCATGCCCTCAATAGCCAGGCACACAAAGCCAGCCCCAGGGTACAGAATATTGCCTTGGACGACGTGGTCTCTTAGCCAGGGGTTCTCTGACACTCGCACCTGCTGCCTCCAGCAGGCGGCATCGAGATTTGTGCCAGGGACCAGTGCACCGAGGAGCTCGTGGGGTTCCTGGTCTCGTTGCCGGTAGGCCTGGTTCTGGCGCGCCTCAGACCAGTGCTTGATGGTATGGTTCCACGGATACGAGGGCAAATCAGTAAGCACACGGGGATCAAAGGGCCACTGGCCCCATGGGAAGCTGATGTTGGCTTGGTTGATCTGGGAGCCCTTGCGCAGGAGATTAAGCGCCGCCGCGCGCATAGTGTCGCGTGAGTCCTCCTTGCGCACCAAACAGCTCAAATAGGGTATGTTGAGACCTTCAAACTCGGGCTCCGAGAGTATCTCCTTGATAGGACCTCCAAGTGCTGTATGTGGTCCAACCTCGAGAATCACATCAACACTGGTGCCGGACTCGTCCATGTCGCCGAGCACCATGTCCGTGAACGCATCAACAAACTGCACTGGCTGGAGCAAGCTGGACACCCAATGCTCAGGGTCAGCAAGCTGCTCGAGGCGAGTTATGCGACCACCCGTGACTGGCGAGGAGAAAGCCACGTTCCTTTGGGCACTCAAGGTTTGGGCTTCGGCCTCCAAAGCACTTCGCAGAGCCGAAGTGTAAGGCTCCGCCCAGTGTACACCCTCGGGAACCTCTTGAGCAGCCAACCGCTTCCTGTGCCCTTCTTCCTCCTTGCTTACTTTAGCATCGCTTTGCAGTGCCTCTCGGAGGGCCTGTCGGTAGGGCTCAGCGATGGGCATCATATGGTGTGAGTGGTAGCCCGTTTCGACTCTGAGGCGACGGGCAAACACACCATCTGCTGTGGCGAGGTCCTCGACTTCTTTCACTGACGCTTCATCGCCAGCAATGGTAACGCTGCTGGGACTGTTGATGCAAGCCAACACGGCCTTGCCGCTGGCACTTGATGTTCGGCTCAAGTAGCCCTGCGCCGCCTCATGCCCGACACCAACAGCAACCATGGCACCCTTAGGCCCGGAACCGTCTATTAACGACTTGTCTGCCGACATGGCAGCACGGTAGTAGGCAGCTGCCATGGCCTGGCGAAGAGTCAAAGCCCCTGCAGTATATGCGGCCGCAATCTCACCTGATGAGTGACTAGTAACGGCTGTTGGCGAGATGCCCCAGAACCTGAGCAGTCGCACCAGCGCAATCTGGACAGCAACACACACGGGGATGCTGAGTGCAGTGCTGTTTACGCGCGATGTCTCTGCGTCGCGGTTCAGCTCCTCCATGAGAGACCAGTCGGCCCCAAAGCCGCGCAGGCAGGCCTCAGCCTCAAAAAGGGTCGATCGAAAGATGGGGAATGCATTGATGAGCTCGCGGCCCATGGCGTGCCACTGAGCACCCTGGCCTGTAAACACCATGCCGATTCTGGGCGCACTCCAGGGAATTCGCACGGGTCTAAACTGAGGTGCGTCCAGGGCCTTGATGACCTGGTCCAGGTCGTCAGAGTATGCAGCTGCGTGCGCGGATACCCAAGGGAAGCGTGTGCGACGCCTGCTCAGAGTAAAGCATAGGCTCTTCATCAGTGTGACAACACCTTTGACTCCCATTTCTGGGTCCTCCAACTTGCGTCTCCTGAGGTACTCCTTTGTGTTGGCTACCATGCGCTGACAAGCCTGCTCGTCACGCCCATAGAAGAGAAGCACCTCGCTCCTGTCGCCAACGTGGAAACCAAGGTCCATCTTGATGGGTGTTGGTGCGGTCCAAGTTCTGGAGTCTTCCAAGATAACATGGCTATTAGTACCGCCGTAGCCAAAACTATTTACGGATGCACGACGGGGCTCTTCACCCGTAGCCGGCCATGGCTCTAGCTCCGTCGCCACTTTGAGGCCCCATTCGTCCAGCTTCAGCTTGGGGTTGGGTTTTTCAAAGTTGACGCTGGGCGGGATGTGGCCCTTCTCCATGGCCAACACCACCTTGATCAAACTAGCCAGACCGGAGGCTGCTTCAGTGTGTCCGATGTTCGTCTTAACTGAGCCGATGCGGAGCTTCTCAGCTCTATTCGCAGCTCCAAACACGGCCGCAATGGCACGCGCTTCAATGGGGTCGCCCGTGGGCGTTCCCGTACCGTGTGCCTCGAAGTACTGCGTATCCTGTGGTTCAAGACCGGCTCGGCGGTAGCACTCGCGGATGAGGGCCTCTTGCGCCTCCTGCGAGGGCGATGTGATGGTCTCGGTCTTGCCGTCCTGGTTCAAGTACGTCTCTCGGATCACGGCGCGGATTGGATCACCGTCCGCCAGGGCATCTCGGAGTCGTTTAATCACGATGGTACCCACACCCTCGCCACGGCCATAGCCATTGGCTCGCGAGTCGAAAGCATAGGACTTGCCGTCTGGTCCCAGCAATCCTAGTGACGAAAAGACCTTGAACAGATCTGGGGTGAGCATGAGGTTGCACCCGCTCACAATGGACATGTCGGCCTCGCCAGTGCGTAGTCCGAGAACGGCCTGATGTAGTGCTACAAGAGACGTTGAGCAGCCCGTGTCCACCGTCATGCTGGCACCTCTGAGGTCGAAAAAGTGCGAGATGCGGTTTGAGGCCATGGCTGACAAAGTACCAATTGGCAAGAAACGGGGCAGTTTGTCCTCATCTCGGATGAGTCCTTCATGGTAATCATGAGTAAAAATACCCGCATATACAGATGTATTAGAGCCTGCAACTTGAGACATGGAAAGGCCAGCTGTAGTTATTCGCGTGATTAGCGATTGGGATCGTGTGGTTCAATGACGTATCACCTACCATTTTCCAGGGCCTCGTAGGATGACTCAAGTTGGATTCTATATTGAGGATCCATGGCCTATAATAAAATTTGATTAGACAGGTTCATATTGGCTATATCATTTTGATATCTCTTACCGATGCAGTCTCAGCCGAGTAGTTGAAGAAGGCGGCGTCAAATAGCCCTACATCCTCTTCTATAAAATGGCCTCCTTTGACATTTGTCTAATTCGAGAAACACTTGTCAGAATCTTATTTTTTTATCATTGCGTGTCTAATACTGGACAGGAATAACTCACTGTGCTGAGCTTTGCAGAATCAGGGTGATAGGCTCCCTTGGGGTTAAAGCGTGTTGATGGAATCTCTGACCAGGCATTTCGGCCTTCGGAAAGCATCTTCCACAAGCCCTCGGGACTGTCAGCATCCCCTGCAAACTTGCAACTCAAACCAATAATGGCGATAGGCTCGCTAGCCCATTCCTTATCGATACCGCCCATCTTGTTGGATTGGTGGCTTAGCTCTTCTGTGGTTGGTTGGGGGATTGTTGAAAACCAAAGCCTGGGTAGCTATTAGATCTCTGTGCAATTTGTAATTATGTTGGCAGGTTCCGGGCCTCTTGAGTTGATGGTGCTGATGTATTTGAAGTATGAATAAGTCTTCCCAGGCCCATAATGACCGATATGCTGCATGAACAGCACTCTCAGCCGCCAAACCAACATATCCACCGAGCCGCGTTGCAGAACATAACCGCCTGTACTCCGAGCTCCGGGCGGCTGTAGATGCCACCCTGGATCAATAGGTTAAGCATAGTCTATCGTTATCTCCGTGCGCCCAAACTCCTGTGAGATTCGGCGGTCTTACAACACGAGTATGCAGGCAGGGTCCAGCATGATTATGACGCGCCGAAAAAAAACTCCGGCTGACTCCGCCCGGCACGGCCACAACCAGCCCCACACCAGAGCTACCCGGGATGACCACAGACTCAAGTCTAACCATCACTCATGAACCTGAAGGCTGCAAAAAAAAAGAATACCAAGTTAATGGTGAAATTAAACGGCAGTCTTTCGAAGAAAGGTCTTCTGAAGCAATATTCAGGTTACCGCCGCAGGCGAGGTGAGACCTTCAAACGCGGACTACGACCGAGTATGAGTGCTTGGGACATTAGCGTGGAGAGGTCTTGGTGATAAAAATAACCTAATTATTGCTATTGGAAGCTAAAATCAGCTGCCTTGCTCTTGCAATCTACCATATGTCCATGGTCACTTCAAATTGAAAAGTACACAACACAATATATAATCTTTCTAATATGCTGCGCTCATCCGACGCATCTAGTGTACTGCCTCCACTGCGAATCCTTCTTCAGTGCCTCTAAATCATCCTGTGGCAGACATACTAAAATGGGGATGGCGCCACCCTCGGCAGACTGAACTACAAAGGCACCGGGAATAGGCGCTCCCATAGAACGCCGGAAGAAGCGACACGGTCCTAATAAAGGCCCCCACGACTGTGGGAGAACTTGATTTGTGTTCAAGCTCGACGTGGCGCCGACATCAGTGTTGCCGTTGTGGGTACCATTGTACATGAGCGTCGAGCGGTCCGGCTCGCGAGCAATAAATGTTGTAAAGCTACGGATGGCCCAGGCCGTATTGGCTTGGGAAAATTCCCGGCGCAATACCTGTGCTGTTTGCGACAGCGTGAGAGACGCAACCTGACCTACTGGTAAGCGGGTGATGGCTGTGTACACATGAGCGCCAATGTAGGAGGCCGGTATGCCGAGCGCCATCCGCCCGTCGATGGCGCGGGAAATTTTGGACACCGTATCAGCGGGCATCCCGCGGGCAAGACGCACAGCGCACAGGCGTTGCCAGTAAAAGGCATGAAGGATATCGTCTTCTGTCACAGGCCGAGACGGATCGCGGGCTGTCTTGGCGAGCTTGGACAGAGATGTGGTGGGCATCTTAAAGTAGCACCATGTTGGCGGACTGGCAGGAAACACGAACTGATAGCCAGGGGGACGTCGCAGATGCGAATGGTCCTTTAGGGGCTCGTTGCGTGGAATTAGATCTATCAGACGGCTTCGGTCGCGGTTCGCCTGCTCCAGGTCGGCTGCCGAAATCTCATGTCCACCAAGAACGGTGGCAAGCAGCTTGAGAACTTGAAAGTTGGCAGTGCCATCCATCATGGTATGGTGCGAACTGAGGTTGAGAATGAGCCCGCCTTTGATGAAGTTGGCCTGTAGGGCCATGACGGGCACTGGGCCTGTCAACCCGTGGGGCATTGGAAGTGCCGGCCAGGGTGTGAGCTCCTTGCCATCTAGTTTCCCGATAGGGATGCCAGCCGCAAGGAGATCAGCCATGGGTTGAACAGTGTCATCGCAGTACTTGACATACAGGAGGTCCCTGGCCACAGATTCAGGCCAAGGAACTGCTGTGCGGACACCCGATTTTTGGCCGATCTGCCATCCTAACCAGGGAATCCCATCAAATAGCTGATTGAGACCAGTTCGGAGTACCGAAATGACGGCATCTCGATCGACGTCGAGCGGGAGCTCAAACCCAAAGCCTAATTGGGTATAGGCGTCTAGGATGGGGAATTGGCCCATGAGGTCGGGATAGAGGTTCTCATCGCCAGTTTCTACCCCGCCTTGTTGTGGTGTCGACTCAAGCTGCACCGAAACCATCGCGTAGCTTATTTATCAGAGGCTAGATGATTTATTGAAATAATGAATACGTAATATTCGCTGTTTTTTCTCATGGATCCCATGGGCCATCGTATCTACCTGGTAGACTTATAAGTGATTTGGCCGGACTTTTTTTTCTCCGAAAGATTTGTCGCCAACAACTGGTCCGGACTCCGACCGGCGCGGACTCCGACCATTCCGTCCCACGACCACACCACGTCAAGCCTGGTTATAGATTCATGATCAGTGATCAGCGTCATGGAACGGAGAGGCCCGAGTCATTCGGGTCCCTTCAGCCTGGCCTGTACGAGTTGCTTCAAATCCAAATGCAAATGTGTCGCTCGCGCTGACGGTGACGGCTGCGAGCGATGCCATCGCCTCAAGAAACAATGTAGGCAGTCCGACTCGCTTCGCAGACGTGCAACCAAGAAAAAGGAAAGTTCGACAGATCGCATCGCCCAACTCGAGAGCACACTCCACGGCCTGATTTCACAATTGCAGTCGCGCAATGTCATTGATGGTGATGCGACGCAGCAGCAAGAACAAGTACCCCGATCCGCAAGGACAATAGCATCAGCTCAGTCTTCAAATACTGCAGAAAATGAGGAAGATGATAGCGATAACCTCGAAGACGAAGACGCTGATAATGGCGGAAATTTACAATCTGCTCATTCCAGTGGCTCGCCCAGGGGTTTGGTCGCGTCAGAGCCATCGGAATCCCAAGTCTCTGATGCAGAATCTGAGATTCTTCTCAGCAGGTTTCGGTCATGTATGCTGCATCAGTTTGCATTTGTGCAACTATCTGAAAGTTCAACAAGTCAAGAACTGCGACGTGACCGGCCGTTTCTGTTGCGTGCCATTATTTGCGCCATGTCGCCCTCGATGGGGGAGAGGCTGGCGCGAGGAAAGGAGCTGAAGAGGGCGATCTGTGAGGCAATGCTGGCAGAAAAAAGCGAATCAAGTGTGAGCAGAATTGATCTTCTACTAGCTTTGTTGATCTATATATCCTGGGGCTGGGACCATGCCAGCTTGCCATGGCTCATGGCGCAGGCAAAATCGATGGCCGACGAGGTGCAGTTAGACGAGTCGAACCTTCAGGACACACAACTGAGAGCGCTTTTCACACCAGGCTTGGATTGTGGGTCTGGAAAAAAGGGAAATTTGACAAGAAAAGATTTCTAGAGCAGCACCGCGCTGTTCTGGGCTGCTTTGTGCTTAGTTCCGTCGTCTCAGCCTACTGTGGCCAGGGGGATGCCCTACGGTGGACGCCGCAGATGGAGACTGGCCTTGCTGCTATAAGCACAAACAAGGACTGTCATACAGATGCAGCCTTCGCAATCCAGGTCCGTCTGCAATTTCTCGCGCAGAAATCTGTCCAGATCCAGCAACAGCAGCAGCTGGAGCAAGGGCAGGCGACTGCTACGGAAATGGCGTCTGTGCCAGCACTCTGGGACCTCACAACCTTGCAGGGACAGTTACAAGAAGTAGAAATGTCACTTGCACGGGGAGTTCCGCACCGGGGACTTATTATGGCTCACATACACTCTACGCAGCTTCAAATCAGCGAGGCTACATATGCAGTCAATACTATGGTCTCACTCATAATCAGTCAATTCGGCAGAATAGCAGGTGCAGGCTCAATGAGCACTGGTAGTAGCGTCCCGAGCATTGCTACATCCCGTCAAGAGCGGTTACAGTGCCTCTGGCAATGTGTGCGCATGATACAAGCTTGCACTTCAGCTTTGCTGGCCTTACCTCAGTCCGATTTTAGGGGGCTTTCTTTCCTCCAGTGGGCGCAGCTCGCACGCTGCGTAGTGGCCCTGAACCGTCTTACGAATACCATCGAAGACACAATCTGGGATCGCGCTGCCGCTCGGGATTTGATTGATGTTCCTGTTCTCCTTGCACGCGTGGTGGAAAAAATGGAGCTTGTCGCTCAGGCGAATGGTGAGCAGGGACACGACGAACTATTTACGCACCTCGCGGGGAAGATGCGTGAGTTTTGCTCCAATCTCATTGATAGCACGGTCCATGTGACCGGACCGGTCGGCAGAGGGGCGGAAGACGACACATGGCGTGGCCCAGCAGGTCTGATGCCCTGGTAGTCTAGTATATGATTGAATAATGATGATCTGGATTGGCGACCTGCGAGGGGTTGGGATGTTAACCCGGATGCTTGGGGATAGAGCCTAGGGAAGATGATATTGGGAAAAATTTGTGAATTATTGGCATTTCTAGCTTATGTGGTGGAACTTTCGGAGACAGATGTTTGCGTAGATGAAAGAGTCAAGGGCTGACTCCATGAAGCACGTGGACAAGTTGCAAAATAGTTGCTGTGGATTTTATTGCACTGTATTAACATGAGAATAAAAGATTATGAATAATGAATGCATAGAAAAAGATCTCAGATTTTCAGTCAAAAGCATTTCTTTGTGCCTCTGATTCACAAAAGTAGTACAATATCACTTGGCAGAAATGGAGGCGTCCGCGAGTCGGAGTAATTGTCGGGTTCGGGTCGATTTCGATCCGCCCCGCTTGGGTATAAGTCGCCTGCGTGGAGCATCACCTCGCTTGTCCTGAGGTCAACTAATCGCTCCTTTTGGGCTTTTTTTTCCTTTAAAAGAATTCATTCAAGAAAAAAACATTTTTTTTTTTGTATTTGCACGGATACATTCAAAATGGTCGCCTTGGAACAGATTCGATCCTCGAATTCCAAGATCGCGACGGCTCTCCGGCCTGGTCTGGTTGCCGTTTTCGCGGGTGCAACAAGCGGAATTGGGGAGACATCTCTGAAGCAGTTCGCCCAAAACGCTGTTAGGCCCCGTATTTACTTCATCGGGCGATCTAAAGAGTCCTGCAACCGCATCCGCGCAGAGCTGCAGAGGCTGAACCCTGAGGGAGAGTACGTCTACAAGAGTGTCGACGTCAGTCTGCTGCGCTCCGTGGACAATGCTTGCCGCGAGATCAAGGAAAATGAAACCGCAATCAACCTCTTGTTTCTGAGCACGGGCAAAATGCTATCTGCAAAAGGTAAGCTGAAGAACGCGGTTTCATGAACCAAGCTAATCCATCCATCGCAGATACCGAAGAGGGTCTCAACTATCCTGTCGCGGTGTCATATTATGCCCGTTTCCGTTTCATCGTCAACCTCTTACCTCTGCTTCAGAACGCCACCGACCTCCGTCGCGTGGTGACTGTCCTGGCAGGTACCAAAGAAGGTAAAATCAACAAGAACGACTTTCAAGGCAGCAAGAGCTCCATGCTTGCTATGCAGGGACATTTTAGCTCTATGGTTACGCTTGCACTTGAAGCTGTTGCAAAAAGCGCCCGAAGCGTGTCTTTTATCCACGTCTATCCAGGTTTCGTCAAGACCAACTTGGGAAATGATTTGAAAGGGCCCATGGTGACCATCTTGAAGCTGGTTTTCAATGCCATCTACCCGATTATTGGGCCGCTCGTTGTCACCCCCCTCAACGAAACCGGAGAACGCCAGTTGTTCCTTGCCACCAGCGCGAGGTTTCCACCAAAAGGCGAAAGTGCCAGCGCTGCTGGCGTTCCGGCGCCGGCGGGTGTGTCAGTCGCGCGAGGAACAAACGGAGAGACCAGCAGTGGCGTATATTCCGTCAACAACAGTGGAGAGACTGGGTCACCCAAGGTTGAGCAGCTTCTAAGCGAGCTCAGGAAGGATGGCACAGCACAAGAGGTGTGGGAGCACGTTGAGGAGGAATTTGTTCGAATTACTGGGACTACTTCTGTGTAAAACTCCACATCTGCCGCGAGACTCGCAGTTACTACGTACTCATTTTTCATTATTTCTTTTGTCTAGATACGGAGTAATTAGCCATTACAACCAGAGTGAATGTTAGACCTAGCTGCAGTTTTCCTTAATAGAGAAACATGTGATAAGAAATGCGATTGGTATATGCTCAACGCAGTGCTGATAGTGACGTTACCATGGATGCAACCCGCATGCTGTCCGCGTTGATGTAGGCATACCTTGTTCCGCACCATCTGTGAACAGCCCACCTCCCTTCCAAAATCATAAAATCGGCAGAAACCCCCTGGAATCCATCATGGTAGAAGGAATATCGGAATAAACCAGGTCCCATTGTCGGTGCTCGTGGAGCGAGGGGGGGAGGGAGCCGGAGTTGCGACTCACTTGACCGGAGTTTTCGGGGCGTAGTTTGATTTTTAATTTCGGACTACGGAGTAATCTGTATTGCCCTGCGTAAATACAAACATAAGAAGTAGCAACAGTAAGAAACGATATATCGCTGCAAACTACGGCAGACCATAGCTTAAGTTCGGTCAAAACCCAAACTGACCATTTTTTTCCTATGTAGACGCTGGGGTATGAGTATTTGTAATTATTGATATATAGATTAGTGCCCTATTATATATATCTATAATATAAGTATATATATTTTGATGGAAAGAGGGGAAAATAGACAAAACCACACTAATAACCCGACTTTCCTACCTAAGGATATTTAGGGTAGTGAACCTCTATTAATAATAAAAGAAAAGAAATACTAAGTAATAATAGGAATACTTATTAAGATTACTTTGATTAAAGTAGTTATTAGTTTATTTAGTAAAGAATATAAGTTATAATTATTAAATTTATTATAAAAAACTCTTTTTAAAAATTAATTATTAAATTATTAAAT